>PVKA01001260.1:0-50381 GCA_004027165.1 Ctenomys sociabilis
TAGCAGATAGTGAATTAATTATTTCTACCAAAAGACCAATTTTAAGCTCTGGCTTAGTGTACAATTTTATCAGCCAAACAATATATAATCTTATTTTATGTGTTTCTATTAAAATGATTTATAGAATATTATTGACTCATCAATATCAATATCAATGAAGTCATGGCTAATATCACCATAACTTACATGTGAAAGTAACTTACATGCTTTAATTTAAAAATATATGTATTTGGTTGCCAATTAACTGGTGGTCAAGTCATGATACCCAGTTGAACCAAATCACTGTGATGCTGAATATGGAAGGCTCACCTGAGGAATGTTGCCAATAATATAAAAATAAAAACTGGAGTAAAAGAAGAGAAGTTGTTAGCAGTGGTTGGTTCCCCTGGTTTTGCTGATTGTCTGGAGGAGCTTGACACACTAGCTTTCCTGATAAGAACTTGGCTATTCTGATTATCAAAGGAGCTCAGGACCCTTCTGTCACTGAGGATGGTTGTGGTATTTCTTGGGGAAGTTCTTTGCTTTACTTAGAGTGTAGCTTCTGGCTCCAGTGCAGATAAGTCATCTTGCCAGCACAGATCCTCCAGCCAACTGGCACAGACTTTCTAGTTTCCACAACTGACCTTTTTGCCTTCCCAGTGAAAATCCATAAAACATATTTGCATGTGATATTGTCATGGGCTTTGTTTTTTCAGCTGGACTCATGTAGGTCTTTGTGCTGGATCCAGTCCCTCAACTGGATTTTTGGGTCTTTAGTCTATGGAGAGATTTCCTGTACTCTGCATGTGACTGTTTGGGTGACTAAATTAATCTGATGATTTTTGTGTATTGTATTAAATTGTTCACCTTGAAAACTCTGACAATAACAATATATATTATCTGTAAAGCAATGAGAGCTTTCTTCTGCTTAGAATTCTAGACTTCACTTTGTCAATCATCTTAGAACTATTTTAAATAGCAAAATCATCCGGCCCTGGTTTATAGCATAAGAGTGGACACAAAACTAAGATACCAGCTATCATACAAGAAAACCTACCTGCTGTGCTGCTCAAACCTTCCCTGTCATACTCGTCTGCATGTCTGGTGCTGATGATGAAAATTCAGTGAGTATTAATGATGGCCTTACAGATGAATATTAGTAAGTAGGTAAATTTGCCAATACAGTACACGTAAAGAATGACAATAGATCATCACTGTGAAATATAAAAGCATTTTCAACTCATAAATTGTAAAAATACAGGCTGTAGATTGTATTTGTTTGTTTGGCCAAGTGATGCTGACATCTGCTTTAGACTATTTATTGGATAAGAGAGGAGCCATAAATATAGCAACTATTTCCTTCTTGGATATATATTTTCAATCTAACTTGTGGAGCAGACATAGAATTCTATCATGCCAGTATCTTTCTAGTTTCCTGAAAGGCTAATATTGCATTTGAAGTATTATTTACCCAAAAAAGTATAGTACAATGAAATTGAACATTGAAATATCTTCCAATTGCTGAGTAGAATTTCTCTGGTTATTCTTCTGTTTGTTAATGTATTCCTTATTATGGTTGTGCTTCTTTCCTGAATTAGAAACCCAAAGAAAGACAAAATATGTTATTGTGATTTAGTATTTGTTCTATCCAGGCAAGCTTAGAACCAGAAAGGGAAACTATAACACTATAGAAAAATATAAAAATCTGCAATGTCTACATGTGATAGCTCTGATTTTGGAGACTACAGATAATGCCTTTCGCTATTATAAGAGAAACAAAACAATAGTATTCATATAGAATTTCAAAACAAGGTAATAGGAAATTAACAGTGGTTGTCACATTGCATATTGTTCGCTTCAAAAATACTTGCTGAGATGCTAGGAACAGGCGTGCCTGCTCACACAATATAAGCACTAACTGTTCCTTTCCAAAAAACTAACAGATAATGTTTTCATTATTAGAAACTATCAACTACGAAAGAGTATTTATCTCACTGATTTAACTTGCTCTGATTTTGATCCAAACAGAACACAGAATGTTTTCTTAGTTTTTACATAAACAAGTGTATTCTATTTTTATTTTATTCTTTAAGAAATTAACCAATGTGAAAGCATTTTGACATGTAAATACAAATATATCAAATACCTTTGTTATGGTAACTCTGTAGAAACAAAGTTATGTAAATAGTTGTATTCATTACTCAAAAGTTTTAAGGCACACAATATGAAAATCATGTAATTGTATCACTGTCAATAAATTTCTTTTAGATTTGATATCCTTTACAATCTAATGTATATTTTGCACCTCAGTCATTAAAACTTAAAAAGAAATTTCTTGTATGGATTACAGAAACTTACTGAAACACTTTGCTCTGTAGATTGACACAGATGTGTAAAATGCTCTGATACCAATTGACATAATTCTAACAAATTTTGTGTGAAAAAAATTATTTACCCTGACCACATTGTCACAACATGTTTTGACAAGTCTTTACCATTTCAAGCATAGCAGTGACCAGAAATTGAAGCCACTTCCAGTTACTTTGAGTGTATTAAGTCAACTTAGTAAGTTATAGCTACTATGTAAATTTAAAAACAGAGAAGTATGCGTATACTGTGGTTGGGGCAACAATTTCTTACCTACAAGCTATAATCTTCACAAATATTTCAAAATCAATAGATATTAGAGAAAAAGGCCCATAACAAGTACAGTGTTACAATTTTTATTGAGTTTTTCTTGCACTATAATCAGGATTGCCAGTAACAGCTTAGGCTGTACACACATTCGAGGAAGGACTTTGATATATACTCATGTCAAATATATAGTTGTAGTTTATATTTTTCATCTAGCGAAGAGATTGGTATTTCAAAAACTGTTTTCTTTCTTCTAGGACTTTTATTGCATCTCCTCTATTTTAAATTGGAATTATCAAGATAAATAGACATCGTCACCTAGGCTTTACGTGCAATGAGTTATAACATATAAGCAATTATTGAAATAAAATGTGTTTCAAAAATCTTATAATGCACATGTAAGATTTTTTAATATTTTGAATGTTATTGTATATAAAATTGATTTATTTAATTTTCTTGTATAATTTATTGCAATTTTGAATTATATATTATCAATTTCTATATCTATATATTAGTTTCTCACACATAATAAATCTGATATATTATTAGTTAGCATGTTAAGCAAAAGTCTGCCTTTTTATGGTTGGAAAAATTGTTAGCTAATATGAGAACAGAATTTTCCATTCCCAAACTTGTTGAGTTTCATTGAGCATATACAGAATCTGTCAAAAGATGAAAGTAAGAAAAATAGCATGCAGCAGATTGCAGGATAAGTGGTGAGAAACATGTTCATGGATGAGATAAAATATTTTTAAATACCTTTGATTTAAAAGCTGTCAGACCTTGGCTTTGTACTGGCTGTGTGATTCTCTAAATAGCTTAAAGTTGCAATTAGAAATGAATTCCATTAACCCTACAAAGTTCTGTATTCCAACTGTAACTCTCAAATAAAATTGAATAAATATGCCAGAAAGAAATAAAAGGAAAGCAAATGTATACTTTCAGTTTCAATTATTTGAGAGAGTAAGATCTAACATAACTGGAAAATGAAAGTTTTAATTGCACTTACAGCATAAAGTGGAAAAAATAGTGGTAATGATTGGTGATAATTATTAACAAAAGTTATAATGATGACAAATATTGCATTACATTATGTGAGTAATGGTAATTGTTATATGATAAGGTAGTTAAAATTCTTGCTTTACATTTTTGAACAAAGATTAATTTTTGGTGATACTGGTATACTAACTACAAAGGGAGAGAAAACAAAACAGAAATGAATGAAAGGAAGCTTAAAATATTGGCCCGAATCAAGAAATTTCAGTTTTATTTCGGTAGCATAAAGAAATCATCAGTTCAAATGATAACAAGAATGCTTTTACCCTATTACTGTAGAGATTCACACCTACCTTTTTCATAATTTTAGAGCATCACTGAGAAATATAAAAGCATTTTCAACTCAAAAGGTTCTTTTTTTAAAGTTTTTTTCCCATAATTTTATTGAGAAACAAATAGCAGTGAGACAATGTCAAATCAACTTTTTTTTCTTTTTTTTGGCAGAACCAGGGATTGAACTCAGGCCCTTATGCTCGTCAGGGAAGTGCTAATTCCACTGAGCCATCTCCCCAGCCTGGACATTTTCAATGTATAATTAATAAACTGCATATTGCTTTCTTAGTGGATATTTGTTATACAAGATGCAGACATGATATTCTATTTACAATCACTATTAGAACAGATCCCTCTATTCATTGAATTAAGAGAATGTAGCTGTATATCTATCTTAACTATTTTGAATACACGGATACAAAATGGTTATTCATTTGTATCCCCTTTTTTTTTTTGGTTTTGTCAATTAAATATTATAGGTGTGTGAATTCAGCAAAATATTCCAAAATACACCAGTAGTCCATAATAGTATTGTGTTTTCCATGTGTCTGGCAATGACAGAAGTTGTTGACTTGAGTCTTTACAGCTCAGCACAATAATATGGCTTTACTTCTTATACTTTGCTTTCATACTATGCTGCTGGATGATTAAGACCAAGATAAAGCAAGATCGATGTAACAAGAATTGTAGCTTTTGTGTCAGATTAAGGTCAGTCAAATTCCCTCAGGATTTATCCTGAACTGCAGTTTGTAGATCCTTTGTCTGTTTCAGCCATGAGGATGAGTCACAGTCATTGCTAGACCAATTTTCTTTCTGTGGAAGCCTAAAAGAATGTTTTCTTTCCATGTGACTCTCCTTAGGCACAGTCTACATCATCAATGACTTTCCTCTTTGGCCCCATAATCTCCTTGACCAGAAAATTTGAGACACAACTGAATTGTATGGTATGTCCTGAGTATTAATTGACCTTGAAAGGCGAGGGCCAAAATAGTGGCTGTCCTTGAGGCCCTCCTTTTTCTTAATTTTTGTTCTTCAAACTTAAGTTGTTAACCCTCCAGAAGACAAACTTATTACTATTTCCATACAACCTAGGTTTCTGAGCTCAGCTCACTATCTGTCTGAATCTACACATTTTAGGCTTAACATGGAACAGGTATTTTTCATCAAGTATTGATATGTTAAACTTTAAGTCCATACAAAATATAACATAAAAATATTTTAAAAATTAAAATATATTTTAAAAATAGGAACATACAATTTTATATGTTTATACATAAGTTTAGAAATCTAACCAAATACAGCATTGTAGCAGGACAGTACAACAACGCTCTTTTTCCTATCCTGCCTTCATTCAACACCCCCCTCCTTTTTAAATAAACATCTACCCATGAGACAGGACAGCAGCAACTGGCATGTCATGACAAGCAGCACATATTCAGAAGATCAGAATGACAGGCAATCCAGTCATGAACCTACTACTACAAATAGCCATCTTCAGGGCAGCTGTTTAGTCCACAGGTGTCAGCATATATAGTTAATCAGGGTGAGAATCCTTCCAATTAACTGCTAGATTCAAAAATCTTCTGAAAATTCTCAGGATCATTGCCTTATCCATCTTGTATATATAACTGTATGACTTTGCCCCTGTTTTGTTTCCTAGCTCTTTTCCTTGCTCTCTCTTCATTGTCTAGTCTTCAAGTTCTTGCTTTTCTTTTAAGTATGTTATGCATTTCTATTTGTGTTTCTTCTTTTGAGTTCCTATACTAGGGACACTATACAATATTTTCACATGTGTGTCTGGTTTATTTCACTTATGAGTATATTTTCAAGTGGCATCCATTTATATATAAAGGCTTCAAGCTTATCATTCTTTGTAGCTGAGTAATACTCAGCTATAAAATAAAAATACCATATCTTTTCCATCTGTTCTTTAGGTGTTGGGCATCTTGGTTGTTTCCAAGATTTGGCTATCACAAATTGTGGTGCTATAAAATAGGTACACATATATCACTATGATATGATGTTTTAGGATCTTCTGGGAATATTCCCAGTAGGGGGATAGTTGGTTTGAATGGGATTTCCAGAGCTAATTTTTTAAAGAGCTCCACACTGATTTCCCAATGGTTGCAACAGTCTAAATTCCCACCGGCAGTGCACAAGGGTTCCTTTTTTCCCATATCCTCTGCAACATTTGTTGTTGGTTGATTTCTTTATGATAGCTATTCTTTCTGGGATGAGATGGTATCTCAGTGTTGTTTTAATTTGCATTTCATGGATGGCTATGATGTGGAACATTTTTTCATATATTGATTCGATTCTTTAATTTCATCTTCTGAGAAGAGTGTTGCCAGAAATGGGTATCTGAGGTGAACACAAAAAAAGAATCTTTTTTTTTTTTTTTTTTTTTTTTTTTTTTTTTTTTTTTTTTTTTTTTTTTTTTTTTTTTTTTTTTTTTTTGGAGGAACCAGGGATTTAACTCAGGCCCTTTCACTTGCCAGGAAAGTGCTTTTTCCACTGAGCCATTTCCCTGGACCCACAAAAGCTATCTTATATCAGAGAATTTGCAGAGCTCAATCATAAATAATCTGTACTATGGCTTACTCTTCGTATATTTTACAGTCCTAAAATTTGTAATGCAGGAGATTTTCTTTACTTTCACTCATTTTTTTTCCTGAGTGGTTACTAAATCTGTATACAAAAGTGTAATTTTTTTCCTATTAATATTAACAGCATAAATACAGGTACATATGTTTCTTTTGTTATAATAAATTACATCATTTGTTAAATTACCTTATTTACTCTGAGGTCAGGGAAATTTTCTTCCTTTGCCCTCCCTAAAATAAATATTACAGTTTTCTGACATATGGTACAGATCACTCAAAGAAATTTATGACAAAATGGAAGGGCTGACTTGAAAATTAAGAGAAGTGGGAATAGGAGAGATAAAATAAAAATTTGTATTGCTTGGGTGGTAGAACTGAAAGAGAAAACATTCAGCATTTACTCTTAAATCATTTTTTTTCCTACGGGCAGTTGTTCCATACAAATTAAACAGTTAAAGAAAAAGTATTGCATCTTGCTTGCATCACAATAGCTATTTCTTATCTAACAGACTGTTGTGATTCCATTTTTTAATAGGTTAAGAGCAGAATTTATTCATTTGGGAAAGAAAGCTCCTGTCTGAGAGAGGGACAGAAAGGGACCTGATTGGTTTGCCAAGGAACCTGTCTTTTCTAGGGATTTTTGTAGAGCAAATCCATGAGGAAAGGTGAGTTGAAGTTGGCATACATGGGAACTTCCTAGGTGGACATGAGGTAAGATGGAGTTATAGTCAACTAAGATTATAAGCACAATTGCTCAGGTAAAATTGATTAAATTGTGATCAAGTGGATAAGGGTGTTACATGAATACGGAACAGAAGCTCTTCCTGAGGGTTGCTAGGTTAGTGACCCTTCCAGGCTTTTTCAAGGTAATTGATACTTATTCAGAATGTCAGTGCCTTAGGTCAATCACTATGGAATATGTGGTTCCAATTGTTTAATCTTTTGTCCTGAAATATGCCCACAGTGGAGGGGCCTGTCTCCCCAACAATCCCAAGGTATCTTGTCTTTCACATTGGGTCATTTGAGGACCTAACCATGTCTGACTACGTATAATATTTCTAAGTCAGTTGGCTGCAAAATTCTCCTCTCTGAAGAAGTAACTTAAACCCCCATGAGGGAATAATGGACGATGACTTTTGGGTTTTCTTAAGGCTGGAAGGTGTCCTACTTGTTGATGGGCAGTCAGAGATACTCTCCAGAGGGTCTATCTAAAGACACTCAGTAGAGAGCAAGGCATTTTCTTATTGGCTAGGCATATAGCTGAGTCTGGAGGAGACAACCCAAAAGAAACAATTGATTATGCATGGGTCAAATAATAAGATCTACAGGCTATTTCTGAATACAGTCAACAATGACTTTCCCCAAGAGGAGACAGTTATGACTTTTTAAAAAGAGAATAAGGGTAAGGTTAGGAAAACTTTGCACCTGACTTGTTATTGATTTATTATCTAATATCAGGAACAGCTACTGAGATCTTAGAAGAAGAATCACAAATATACACAGCATTTAGTTTTTATAACTGTACAATGTACAAGTATTCCCGTGCTGCTGTCTAATGCCATCTGATTTTGGAGGATGGCTTTTCTCGATTAATTTTACAGTTATTTAGGACAGGCAGACTAACTGCAGTGTCACTGCAGGCCTTCTGAGTAGTTAAAGGCCTTGATATCTTGCATAGCATATTTTCTAGACAAGATAAAGTACCTCCTGCTAAAGGGAATAGAAAAGTAATCTAGCATATTTTTATAGGTTTTACCTATATGATGACTGGATGTTGACATCCTCTAGGCAAGAACAAATTATCTGAGAAAGTAGAGCATGTGCAATCAAAGCATGAGCGTTATAGCTGACAGGTAACTTTAAGTTTGGCCTGTATATATGCAGTTGTTTCTTTGTATTTGTCTCCTTCAGCTCAAAGATATATGCCTACCCAAGATGAAAATGCCTGGTGTCTATCGAGGGTCTTTAGATACATGCACTGGAGTGTATCTCTGCCTCCAGATCAACAACTACATTTATTATTGTACTGTTCCTATTTCCTATAACAAGATAAAGTAGCATATTATAAATGGTATAATTCTTATTTTTTTTCAAAGATATATTCATTCACTATTTTGTTCTTTATCTCCTTCTCTCTTTTTCTCTTGTTCTCTTTAACATCACTTTCTTTTTATTTAGCTTTTTTGTATTTTAGTAAGGGTCTACAGAGTCTCAGAGTCTATGGGATCTCACTACATAGATCCAATTCATAGTGATCATCAATCTGTGTTCAGCTTCCCTAACAGCTAGGATCACAAGCGCATGCCACCACACCCAGTCTCAACTGCCTTCTCAGTGTGCCCTGCAGCAGGGCCGACACAGCATGGCCCTTGCCTCTGCATCCATTTAAACAGGTGCTTTAATCCACTGAGCCATTTGTCAGGCCCTTAACACCACTTTCTTGATAATGCATGCACAATGAAACATAAAAATCTGTATGGAATCGAATGAAGTTGTAAATTCAAATACTGTTCTTCCAATGTCTTTTTCTCTGCATTCTAGAATTCTAATTCATTTATTTGTCTTCTCATTCACATGTTTAATTTTGAATCTAAAATTTGTATTTCTCTTAGAGGGATGAAATATGTGACAATGAGTGGACAGACACTTTCCAGAAATGACTTTAGACTGAGAAGAGAAGACAAATCTTTGGTGTGTGTTTTCTTTTCTGCACCTTGCAAGCTGATTGCATATAATAAACATTTACTAAAGGATAGGAGAAACAAACTGTTAATGGTATATCTCTCATTATTCTTCAATTGCATTGATCTTTCCAATAAGCATGACTTGCTAAGTCTGTCCAGGTCACTGATTGCTTAAAATTTTAGTAAAGTGTCTCAGCATAAGTTGAAAATTTCAAAATCAGTTTTGAATATGGCAGAGAATTTTACTGACTTTTTTTTTCTTTTGGAAAGCAGGAAATTAGATATTTTGCATCTGCTTCATTCATTTTCCTTTAAAAGGACACAATCTGAGTACATTTGTTAACTTGCATATTCAGACATGCAATCTACTTGGCTGCTCTGAAAAAGCATGTAAAATTCCCTTTTTTTGCATTATATGTGGATTAAAATCTCTTGCAGGATATCCAACCCACAGCAGGAAGGAAGTTATTCTAAGCTTTGCTGTATGCACTAAGGACACTAGGAAGCACAAAAACAAAAAATTTTAATTAATCTTCCACATCTACAGGATACACATTCAAAAATTGAAAATATTGCTTTTAAGTCAAACCTGTATTGAACATGAACATGTATTTTCCTTGAATTACTCCCTAAATGTCCCCAAAATAGTGATTTACACACCATTTCCATTGTAGTAGGTACTATAAGTAACCTAAAACTGATTTAAATTGTACAGGAGAATGTGTGTAAGTTATATACATATATTATATCCTTTATATAAGAGTGGTGAATATTTATGAACTTGGACACCCATAGTAGTGCTTGAAACTAGTGTTCTGAGGTACCAGGAAGAAGCGTATCACCTAAAAAAGCCCTACATTAAGTTAGTGTAAGTTCTATGAAAGACAACAAATAACATACACTTAGGGTTTTCTTTAATATGTTCACATTTTACCTGAGAGTGATTTATTATGGCATCCATTTCAGATTCTAGAGTAATGCTTGGAAGTGTATTCCTTGCATACCTCCGTATTCCTGTCTCTTTTCCTATGCACCATCTCTTTGCCTAGCCCTATTCTACTTTATGCAACAATAGATATAGCAATATTCTTACATACTATTATGCTTATTTCATATTCTTTCTGACAAAGCAGTAAACACAAAATGAATTTATTACATTTCAAAGCATGGATAAAATTATTTTTCACTCTATTTTTTAATTGTTTGTCCCACATTATTTCACCACACACATACACACAAAACCCCACCAATCTGGAAATGTTCATTGGTGAGTATGATCCTTGCACATATGTAATTGTTGACAAGAGGACAAACCCTCCTAATGCATATCTAAAAAGTACAGAAATTTTATTTATATAACAATCTAGAGCAGAAGACCCTTGGAATTCAAGGCAGTTTATTTATACAGGGTTTTCAAGGAATTAAGTTGTACAATTGGCTCTAATTTCCACGTTTTACTTAGAGTTCTAGATTAGCAGTATTACTGTCTATTAACTAGAAGAAATCAGAGAAAATGCAGTTCTGGTTTCATAATTGTAATGTTATATTTAAAAAGATGAGTCAAATTTCACGTTGTCACTATAAAGATTGATGGTAGCTCTAGCCTGATAACTCAGTGGACTAAAGTGCCTGCGGCCAGGGTTCGATCCTCAACGTGCCTCCCTGGCCCCGCCCCCAGGGCACGCTGCGAAGGCGATTGACACTGGGCATGGTGGCCCGCACCTGTAATCACAGCATTTGGTAGGCTGAACACAAGTGGATCACTACAGGTCCAATCTATGTAGTAATACCTTGTAGAACTATCCTAAATACAGAAAAGAAAAAGAAAAAACAAAGATTGATGGCATACTTTTTTGAGTTGAACTAAAAGAGATGCAAATAAACTTCAGATTCTATGACTAAATTAAGGAACAAAAATTGATAAAAGTACTAGGGATAATTGAAATTTTCGGTCCTATGTTACAGTAGTACATTAATTGTTTTAAGTGAAATTTATATTTCATTTTGTTTTGTTTTCTGGCACTATCAGTAATAGAACCTTTTGGGTGACAAAATGACTTATACATGCAATGTTTTATGCTTTAAATCTAACATGTACTCCAAAGCCCCACATCTAGAGATAGGGGATGGCCATGGAGTGTGAGCCCCTTGGAGCATGCCGAGAAAGTCTATGTTTTCATCCGTGGCTTCTTCTTTTCCTCTGTATGCATTTTGCAAACAGCTTTCTTCTTCCATATTCTTACGCCATGGTATTGTTTCCTTGGAGACTGCTGACGATACAGGAGTCCTCTAAAATTGTGTACCACAGAAAAAATAAACAAAAACAGTCTTTTTCAAATTCTAAGTATCTGTTATTTTGTCCCAATAATTGGAAAAGTGAGTAAGGAAAAAATTCTTACTAGTAATGGGGCTGCTGTTAGTACTGTACCTTCCTTGTGCTTTAGAAGCCGTTGGAACTGATTTGTGGGGAAAGTTTATGAAGGTTTGGAGGTGCTGGCTAAAGAAGGCTTATAATGCATAAGCCAAGCTTAATGCGAGATTCTGGTCAGAATGTGCAAGACCAGAATGGCGATAGAAAAGCAAACACAAAATCTAGGCCCTATTTTAGGAGCAGCTGGTAAGAGTTCTATTTTTTCTCATTCTGTGGGTTGTCTCTTCCTTCTGTTAGTGATTTCTTTTGCTATAAAAAAACCTTTTAATAAGATAAGATCCCAGTTGTTGATTCTTCCTGTATTTTCTGTGCTATCAGGGTTTTGTATATAAGCTCTTGTCTACACCAATGTCTGAGAGTTTTATTTTATCATATTTTCCAGCAGATGAGTGTTTTAAACTTTATATGTAACTCTTTAATTCGTTGCCATTTTAGTTTATGTATGGTGAGACACATTGGTCCAGCTTCAGTCTTCATTGTGTGCAAAGTCTGTTTGCCTAACAGCATTTGTGAAAGAGACTCTCCTTTTTTCAGTGAAGGTGTTTAACCTTTTGTCAAAGATAAAGTCACTGAGTGCACTGCAAGTTAGTTTGGATCTTCTGTTCTGTTCTGATCCTCTAGTCTTTGCCAGTAATGTGTTGCTTTTATCACATAGGCTTTGCGGTACAACTTCAAGGCAGGGATTGTAGTACCCCTGGCCTTGCACTTTGTGCTCAGAATTTCTCTTGCCATGCAGACATCTTCTGGCTCCATAATGATTTTGGAATATTTTCTGTAGTTATGTGAGATATACAATTAGTATTTTGATTGAGTTACCAACTACTCCTCAAACAAAGAACTAATTTCTACAATATATAAAGACCATAAAAAATCAAGACACACCAAACTCAAAGATACCATCCACAGATAGGGATCTCAAATAAATAATGCTTCTCAGATGAATAATTAAAAGTACCAGACAAATATATAAAAATTTTTTGACATCTCTGGATTCTAGAAAAGCAAATTACAACAACACTGAGATTTCATCTCCCTCAAAAAAGATTGCAATCATTAAAAAATTAACCATGATGTCGGGGAGATAGCTCAGTGGAAAGAACTTTCCTGGCAAGTTCAAGGGCCTGAGTTCAATCCTTGGTTCTGAAAAAAAAAAAAGAAAGAAATTAACCAATAAATTCTACTGGTACAGCTGTGGGTAAAAGAATCCTTCTGTGTACTTGATGGGAGTGCAAATTTGTACAAGCATTCTGGAAGTCAGCATGAAATTGCCTCAAAAAACTAAAATGAAAAATTTCATCTGACTGAGCTACACTCCTTCTAGCCATCTCCAGAAACAATTAAAAGTATCAGATCACATTTATAGCAGGACAATTTATACTAGTTTTATAGTCTTATAAATAGCCATATGCCTATAAAATAAGAATAAAAGGTAGGAAGAACATGATAAAAATTGAAAAAGAATAAATGAGGGACGAGAACAAAAAGCTAGACAAAAAAGGGATTCTAAAACAGAGTGGAAGGGAAAAAACAGAAACAAAGCTTCCATAAATGGTGAGGAGCTAAGGATAAAAGGGAGTGGAGGAAGAAAAAGAAATGAGACATATCATGTACAGGAACAGATTCCCTATAAAGACTGTGATTATTATGAATGGTAAGCATATTCTAATAACCTTTAAAAAATGATAAAAGCTAGGCTGAAGACATTTCAATTGGAAATAAAGATTCATTTTTCCACTGGATTGGAGACAATGTATATTATATACTCTAGCAGAAAGTTTGTCTTCTTTTCTCCCATATCATATAACTTTCTAGAAGACTAAGATTAAGGGCAATACAATAATAATCTGGTGAAGGAAATTCCAAAGAAGCCCATTGTTTAAGCTGTACTATTAGCACTGCCATTTTTCTCGTTTTTTTTTTTTTTTTTTTTTTACTTTTTTATTTTATTTTTTTTGCCAGATGTCTAAAAGAGATCCTTAAAATGTGAAATCTAATGCAAATGTTAGATCCAAAATGTGAAAAGTGCAATTTTGGCTTCAAACTAGAGGTAAAAGAGAGTATGGATGCTGTTAGTATTTAAAAGAACCCAGGTAGCCTATGCAGGGACAAGAATACTAATGCTCTGAGGATGACTCAGATCTCAGCAGTAGACCACCCACCTCAGTCCCAAATGTGCAAGCCTTTAAGCCCTTTGCTTGACTGGGTATCTGGGAAGCTAGCCCTGCTTGTTAGTGGTCACCTCTCACCACAAGCGACCCTATGGAAAGAAGACAGACAGTAGGCTTTATGCTGCCCTTGCTGGCTTTGCTCTTGGTTTTCTCTGAGCTCTTTCTATTCCCCTAATTCTCTGCTTTATCTTTTTAAATATTTTTGTACTTTTTAATTTTTATTTTAGGGAAGGGTCTTCAGAGTATTCAGGGTCTAACTAGATCAGGCTCATAGAGATCCACTTGTTTACAGCCTCCCAAGATTAGGATTTAAGGCAATTCCACCACACCTACTCTTAATTGCGCTGTCAGCTGCTCATCCTGAGCCTGCTTGCAGGCGCTTTAATCTGTTGAGCTATTTGGCCAGCCCTGCTTTGGAATGTGAACGTGCCATTGTTTATCAGAAGTGTTGATTTTCTGATTTTTACAAGAAGTAAAAGATAAGTGTTTGTATTGAGTATCACAGAAGATTTGAGTGTCGTGCTTTTCAGCAATACTGTGACTATCAACAATACTGAGTGAGATTTACACATTTTTTTAATGTGAGATTTAGGAATAATGTTATGGTATAGATAGAAAAAAAATACCTAAATGTCTCACAGTAAGGGATGGTATGTAGTCATAAAATATGGGCCATTTGCCACGTGACTTGGAAGGACCTGTATTTTTCCCCAGATTCCGCACTCCGCCTACTTCTCTGTCATTCAATGCACAACTTTCGCTGCCAAGGTGTTTCTTTCTTGGAGACTGCTGACCACAAACTGAACTCACTCTGAACCAAAATAAACCTCTTTCTTTTAATCATTCCTGAGAAGGCTGGCTAATACATGATACAAGAATGAATACACTTGAAACTGGAGAGAAGCAAAACATTTCCTAACATCTCTGAGTTTTTTTGTATTTTTCCAAAAGTAATCCTGAATTTGTTCATTATCAATGGTATAATATTATATTTTTAATATCATTTAACAATTATCTTGGGAAGACACTTGTATTACATTCCAATTATTCTCAATTACATACAAATATTTGCATTTTAAAAATGCTAATCTTATATTTTCACTCTACCTTGGTAACTCTACAATAGCTTTTATTTTGCAATTAAAATATTACTCATTTATTTTCTTGACTGAATTTTCAGTTAGATTTTTACCCAATTTCTTTTCCTTTGTCCATATTCTTCTCGCTCAAAATGTTGCCTACAAGCTGTCCTTTCTTTTCATATCTGCCTCATCAAACAAAGTATATCATCAGAGAAATTGCGGTTACGGTTATTCTTCCAATTTCATGCTTCTTCAGTAAGTTTGTATGTAGTCTATCAACAACATAACTGTCATGTGGCATAGTCCATTTTAATGGCGGCTATATTTGCTATAAATGCTACACCAAAACAATTTTCTTGTATCCATACAGAATTCAAAACTATGTAAATATTTCCTTGTTTGTTGATTTTTAACACAGAACGTAAGATTAATAAGAAATTAGTTATCATCTAACTCTCTTGAATCATATCCTCAGAGTACAGCATTCTTTAAAACATGCTAGATGTTCACATCCTCTTAAGTACATTTATGCATAGCATATATTCCCTTTAGCGCCTCAAATTCTGCTTACATAATGCTGTAATGCTTGTCTTCACTTTCAAGAAGGCAGAACTTTCGCATCTTGAAGCTGAATATGATTCCCTCTATCCTAAGTCTGTTTATCAACTCACACTCTTTTGTTTCCTAATTTTCTTTCTTCTTTTTTCTAATGAAAATCACTGTGCTATTCCTTCCATTGCCTTTGTAATATTTCTGAGCAATACTTCTCTTGTTAGAATGGTACTTTTACTTTCTACAGCAGAGAAAGCTTCTACTGTGCTATTCTCCTAACACATACATGCAGGGTAAAATAATATTGAAATGTCACACACAGAAATGTCTGCTTAGGCTGAAAACCTTCAATAGCCATTTTTCTAAATTTATTTAATGTACACAGTGTCACTTCATTATCCTGACTACGAATACTATCTTCATTGGGTCCTCTCAGTAGCCACATATCTTTAGTGCAGATAATTGTGTTTTTGAAATTTTCTTTGGTTTTCCATTAACAAATATCTGCTTTCTTCCTTCCTTCCTTCCTTTTTTCTTTTCTTCCTTCCTTCCTTCCTTCCTTCCTTCCTTCCTTCCTTCCTTTCTTCCTTCCTTTCTTTCTTTCTTTTTCTCATTTCCAAAAAGCAAACTCATGGCCTTGTGCTTGCCAGGCAGGCACTGTGGTGGTGAATTGTATCCCTGAACTTCAAACACTGTTAATATTAAAAGATATTCAATTTATTTTGTTAGATTTTTATTAACCACATAGAACAGTGGGCTTTGTTTTGGCATATTAGTATATTAACATGTTGGCCATTTCTTCTACATTATATTGCTCTTCCTTTCTTCTGCTCACTCTGATGTTCTTTCCACTTTCCTGTAATCTGCTGTTAACTTTTTAGTATCTTTTAAATATTCTTATGTGAGAAAAATAATAGGAAAATTTTTGAGCTTCTTTCATTCAGGAAAATTTTGGAAATATCAGGGAAAAAATTCATTGTGATTTATTGAAATTCAAGGGCCCTCCAAATAGCTCAGCATATTAAAGTGCTTGGGGGTTCAATCCCCAGGCTTGCTGTGCCAGCCCTGCCCCTGGGGTGTGCTGAGATAGCAATTGAGACTGGCCATGGTGGTGCACGCCTTAATCACAGCTCTTGGGAGGCTATAAACAGGAGAATCACTATGAGTCTGATCTAGGAGTGAGACCCTAAGCACCCTGTAGACCCTTCCCTAAAATACAGAAAAAAAAGAAATTCAAAAAACTATTGTATACTATGTAAGGTGCCTTTCATCATAAGTAACAAAATCAGCAACTCAGACTTTTTTTAACAAGGAAACTTATTTCTTTCCACATGAAGGTATTCAGAGGAAAGGCCAGAACTAGCAAAGAAGACTGTGAGCTCCTGCGCTTCTCTGAAAATGCATAGTTGGAATTTGTTCTCAAGACAACTTCATTCAGTGAATGGTAAAAATATACAGTTGTTGTATGGCCACACAATATATTTTTCTAAAAATACATTCAAACTACAGCTATTTTTTTTTATTTACCATAGAATGTTGAACAAGGAATCTATTTCTGAAACCTTCACAGAAGACATCTTCATGCCCTTGTTTACAAGAAGAATGACACCTAGGGAGATGATTACTATTTATGTGCCATGACTGTCTTAGATAAATCATTTAGGATAGAACTGATTATATAGAATGAACAATACATTTTCCAGTTTTACCAACTTAAAAAAAAAATGAATACTAACTCCGTGTAATATTAGCATTTGAGATCATAGTATAAACATGGTAGTGCATGCCACTGATTCTTCACTGTACTTACAGAAGCTCACCCAAGGGACTCTTGGAAATGTGAGGAGAGGAAGAATACAAGAAGCACTGGTATAATTTGGTTAGAAGATAAGAATGATAAATACTGAATCTATAGGAACATCTCCAGAATCATCCAAGAACTGTTCATTAGATAACATTTGTATAGGATCACTATCGATATCTAAAGCAAAATTAATAAAAATATATATAAGTGAGTCTTTATACATAGTCTCCATGTATAAAATGTATCATATAAAACACAGCAACAAACTGCACTGATATATTAATATTGACAACATTTAATGTTGCATGAGATCTTTGTGCTTGAAAAGCAGCAATGGTTAAGAAACTTCCAGTTTTGTGTTGCGGTAAAGTGGTACGTTCAAAGCTCCATTGTTTCCAATATGCATTAGTTAAGAAACAAAATGGTGCTTTCATTTATCTATGACAATGTCAGATATAGATTAGCAAATTTTTGTTGTATGTCTCATAAATGATTAGCTGTATGATGCACACTATAGAGTTTTTCTAAAAATACCTGTTAACTGGGTCAGAACAAGCTAATTCATTTTGTCCTCTCTGTGGTCTGTACCTCTGACTAACTTTCAGCTTCCTTAAATGTCCTTCGCAGGAATCTGGTAACTTGAAGAACACAGCTGCATTTTGTTTTGCTTTGTGTTTTTCTTAGCTTTTTGTTCTTTTAAACCTACTTTATCACCTTATTCTCATTACCCAATATTAACGTGATTTTAAAAAATATTCTGTCTACCTTATCTATTAAATGTTTGCAAATGTTATCATCTCAGGCTATCACCTTACTGAAATTTTGCTGAATAATTTCTCTTTAGCCAAGTACAAGTTCATTCTTACTCAATTTATTATTTATTCATTTACCCAGTAATAAATGTTTATTTAGTGTCTATCATGTGCAAAGTGGAAAGTACAAAGGTTTTACACTTCTGCCTTAAAAAGCCTTGTGTTAAGCTAATTAGAGTGGGATTCAAATAGAGAGGACCTCTAAGAGAGATATATTAATTTCAGGCACTGAAAAGGAAAAAAAGACCCACTTTTATTAATACTGGCATACGGTGTTCTATAAGGAGAGAACAAAAGGAATGAAGCTCCTGGCATGCAAAACCATGATGTATTCACATTTAAAAATTAATTCATCATAATGATAATAACAATTCTTTGTAATTAATTTCATATTATTTCAATGCTTACAATTTTAAGTATAAATAGTGGTAGGATGTAATGTTTTGCAGAAGTGATTGAGTTTATTGTTTTTTTGAAAACAAAATGTGCATAAACTTTTTTCTTTCTGTGAAAAAGTGATCAAATCATGTTTCTGAATTGGTATTGACTTAATTTGGAAAAGTGTTCTGAACAGCACACTGTGCCCCAAACTGTATCACAACTGAGATACGTACTGAACTATCTAAGGAGCCTGCAGATTTCTGCTCTGTGTCATATTCTGCCTGACGATCCTTTTTTCAATGACAGGCAAATCTTAGCTCTTTAAATAATATTTGTAATGAACTGAAATTAGTATGTCAGATATTTATTTGACTATTTACTGACATTACATTATTAATGTTCCTTGGATAGTAGTAATTTTCACTATAAATTATATCTTGTTTTGCTATTGAGTCTCTTTGGCCTCCTTTTTCCTTTTTGAAGTTAATTTTGTCTTTTGTTTGTTTTTAAAATACTTAATTGAACTGTTTTGTTAGGAGGTACTGCCAGAAAACAAAACAAATGCAAACAAACCTTTTCTACTACTGAATACAGTGTCATAAAATTTCCAGCCAACGTTTTTCCCAGCATGTTGAGAAGGGCTCATGTAGATTAACAGGGGAATGACGTAAGCTGGCAGGATCTGGCCAACATCGCTATCTCTGTCAGCAAAACCCACGGCAGCCCGGAAAGGGCATGGTCTCCGCAGGCGTACCTGCCCATGACTCAGCAGGAACACTACGAGGCAACCTAGAGACCACAGCAGTCGGGGAAGAGGAGATCCTAAGCCTTTCCGGTATAGCCATCAGGTCAGTGTAGAGTTCTCTTCCAGAGCTCTCATGCTAGAAAGATGAAAACAAGGCAACCAGTAAGAGTGGACACTGCTAAGCCCTCCCAGTAAACCACTCATCTAGTCCTCTGAGTGAGTGAGTTTATTCTTATGAATCAATAAAACTCTCTAAGTTTAGTATCAGCTGGTATGCAGGATTAGTCATTTCCTTATATAAAATATACTGTACCCGTGATAATATACCTTATGTAGATTAAAGATTAGTTTAAGTAATAAAGTTCACTCTCAATATGAACATTTAACTGGCCTTTCAAAATAATGTTTTTTTTGCATTAAGAAAGACCAGTGACTGAAAGCTTCACAAAACAGCTCAGGTTTTTGATGAAAACTCAGAATACTTTATTTAATAATTACAAGATTGAATATCACAATCATTAACTTTGATTAGTTTGTATTGTTCCCAAAATCTTTGTTTTTAGGTTCTTTCACAACAATGGCATACATATCTGTCTACATATCCTTAGATAGTTAATGAACTGGAAGAATTACTATATACTAGCTTTAGACAAAAATACTTTTAATAACTCAGTGGACTAAATCTCCTGCTTAGGCAGGTGCAGGGACTGTGGTTCAAAACTCAGTGTTCAGTGACGGCTCCCTCCTTGTGTGCACTGAGACAGTGATTGAGACTGGACATGGTGGCACAGGCCTGGAGTCCCAGCTCTTGGGAGGCTGAAAACAGGAGGATCACTATGAGTCTGATCTGTGTAGTGAGACCCTGTAGACCATGCACTAAATACAAGTGTGTGTGTGTGTGTGTGTGTGTGTGTGTTTGTGTATGTATTTAATAAAACTGTCTTAACATTTTGATATTCTAATCCTCCTACAGTCAGTTGTAAGTCCAGGCTTCTCAGGTTCCATAGACAATGCACACAGAATTGTTTCCTTTTCCCTGCATCACAGAAAATTGAAGATATAAAATCAATATGTGACTTAGATATCCTGGAACTTTGCTCTTATATTCTGACTCCTCAACTTCCTCTCATTTGAGATTTAAACTATTAGAAACTGAGGCAGAGAACATAAAAAAAAAAAAAAAAGAGCTCAATAGGCATGATGGATCCTTGGGTTGAAACTAAAACAATGGGTTTTTTTCTATACTGTCATCTTTTCCACCAAACAGTTGTTTTCCCTGATACTTTGGGCACTTTTGGTTTTGTTCGATTTTTGTAGTTTATATATAAAAGAGATATAAATGTATCATCCAAAATTCTCTCTTTCCATTTAATACACAGTTGATAGATTCTACTAAAGTAGAATAAAATAAAATAAAAATACATATAACTAGCCTATTAGTTATATGTATTTTTATTTCATTTTATTTCACTTCATCTTTGAGTCTGGGAGCTGCTGTGTAGTTCGGGCTGGTCTGGCACTTACAGCAGGTCTCCTGCCTCAGCGTTGCAAGTGCTGTGATTACAGGCATGCACCACCACATGGCCCCTTGTTAGCTCATTCTTATAGCACTTTATTATTTTTACACAATTCTTTAACTTCGAATATCTTCCCTTTACCCTTTCCCAGATTTATTAATGAGGACATTGGGTTTTACTAAGGACAAAAGTAAACAATGTAAGTTGATTAAAAATATTATTCACATATAAGAGAGAAATGAAATATAAAATGCACTAATAAGTACTAAAAATTTAGATGATTTATATAGCAGAAAATTTATCATACCCATATTCTCAGAGGAAAGAATTCAGAGTGCAAGTAGAATCCTACTTGTTTTTTTTTAAAATTCATTGTTCTAAATGTGTCATCAGTGTTTGTAAATCTAAAATTTCAGAAAATTATATTGAAAGATATTGATTAATTGTTACCTTGAATATTTTTATAGAATAAATAGGTAAATAAATAAAATGATTGAATTAAATGGCTTCTAATTATATAGCAATAAATTAATTTTCTTCCCTATTTAAGTGATTTATGAATCCCAGTAATCATAATATCAAAGATAAAAATATAAATGTCATCTAACCATGTCTTAAAAGCAATGCTATGGGGTCAGGGAGATAGCTCAGTACAATAAGTGCGTTGCTGGGAAGTACAAGGTCCTGAGTTCAATCCTCGGTACCATAAAAAAAAAAAAAAAGCAATGCTATGGATGTAAATATGTACAACTTTATATATTTATATGATATATCTTGTTTTTTTCTTGACCTGGAACAAAATAGGAATGAATTCTCTTATTTTACCACGTTAACACTACCTTAAGTGTTCGTTCATACTTAATGATGTCAAGTATGTAATATGCATATTTCAGTGATTGAATCAAAAGTTCAATATTTGACACAATTCTTTAGAGAAAAAATGCTCTAATTTAGTGATCATTACACTTCAAATTTATTTGTCATAATTGAATGAGTGTAAATTAGTTCCATTAAGGATTCATTTAAATGTATTTAGTACAGACTGTACTGATTCCTCCTGTTTTTTCAGCCACCCAAGCACTTGGATTGCAGGCATGCACCACCACACCCACTTTTATTCAATTTCTTAGGGTGCTCCAGGGGCAGGGCCAGAACAGAACGTCATACTGAGGATGGACTCTGGTCCTTGAGCTTGCCTAAACAGGCTCTTCAGTCCACCTGGATGGCCCTCCATTAAGGATTGAATAAGCACAACAATGTAATTTTAAGGTGTTTTATAAGAACATACATTTCTAAAGGAGCAGGGTCTGAAAATTCACATTCAACATGCTCATTAATGTAAGAGAACAAATCATGAAATAAATATATAACTATAGCTACATTAAGCCTAAGCATCAAATGCACATGCAGATCTGATAGTAATAGTTCATTTTTCCCCAAGAAAAATTTATACATGATTTTTTTAGTGTAATGATATATATGTAATCATTCATATTCCTTATTGCCTTAGTGCATACCTATATTAATTATAAGGAGTAAATTCTAACTTGAAGTTTAAATGCAAATGTGTGAGAAAGTTAATCAAATATGCTTAATTTAAACAGCTATGCTTTTGAGAGAACCACTGCAAATTGAATTGAGTTAATATTTTTGTGTGGAGATTTATACAAGTAATGAGAGGGATTCAAATCCCCTGATTTTTTCTAAATAAAAAAAAATTCTAACCCTTTGATTAACCTTTTTATTATTGCAAAAAAGGTGAAAATTTAGGAATTTATATTATGAAATATTTAAAATTTTGTTTTACATTTTATGTAATTTTGTTATTTTAGAAAAATAATATTTTCACTGTTCTATCTACTTATTATTCTTTTTCCTTAGCTTCTTTAATAGCAATGTTGAAGAAATACTTTATCTAGTATTGGTCTTTGCATGACAAGGTTAATCTGCTATATTTTTCAAAATTATAGCATTATTCCATCAGAGAAAGTAAATAATTCCACTAGAAAAATTTGTTTTTCTAACACTGTAATTATGATTACCTACTAGTTGATGAAAAACTGAAAAACTCGGACCACCAAATATCTCAGTGGTCTAAAGAGCCTACGAACAGGCAGAGGGGTCTGGGGTTCCATCCCCAGCACTGTAATCCCAGCTCTTGGGAAGCTTTAAGCAGGTGAATCACTATGAGTTCAATCTAATAATGAGACTCTAAATATCTTGTTGAGCCTTCCCCCAAAAAAACAAAACAGAACAAAACTCATGTGTGAATGCATATAGAATAGAAAAATGAAAACTGTTGACAGACATGTACCATATAGAAATTAATTGGTAACTGAGCATAACACAGTGCATTCACTCGAATCAGTGATCACAAATTAGTTGAATGTTCTGAGTTCAAACTCTAAGAACAATATCAGAAAAGCTCTGAAATTTGTGTTCTCTGCTTTTGATTTCCAATGGAATTGTCATCTAAATTGATGAATGCATACCTGTACTAAAGAAAGATATTTTTTTTCTTTTTTTGTACTCTTCATGGTGAATCTAATGATGGAATTTTGCTCTAAAAATACAAGTCAAGGAAGAAGGGAGAAAAAATATTTTAAACCTTAAATGACTTATAGTCAATGAAAAACAATGAAGGAAACAATTTTGTGTACAAGCATAATAGTAACAAAAGGTTTGAAAGCCATTGAGAAGCATTTCCAGAAAAATTCTATTCCATAACACCCCAAGGGAGTTAGTACCCATCCACATTTAATGAGAAATAATTTTTAAAATATGTGTAAGATTAGCGATGAATTTACATGATCAAAATCTTTCATTTAGAAAATATTTTGGAGAACATAAGAAACCATTTTAACATCTTTAATCCATCAAGCACTAAAATTTAAATTTCAATGACTTGTCTCCTAAATGGAAATATTTTCCACCTGCCAACCTTTTTCTCAACTTCTTACAACTATATGATAGAGCAGAGATCAAAAGAGAATGAAAGACGTGAATAGTGAAGGAAGCTTACATATGAACCTACCAAGTCACTGATCATTTCGTTGGTCAGTCAGCATAAATAGATTTACAATGTTATCAACTGAGTGTAAATAACCAGGAAAAGATTTCACTGATGTTCTATATCAAAACCTGAGTTAGAAGTAATGACCATATAAAATGAATTTAAATTAATTTTCATAGCAAACGATATTCCTTCAAATTCATAAATTTCCTCATTAGAAAAAAGTTAACTTTCTTCCTTATGTAAGAAAGAAAATACAATGCAAACATAGTGTTTTATTGGGATAAACACCTGTTCAAACAGTTTAGAAATTACTTTTCTTTGAAGGTCTAGCAGACCAATGCTACATGTTCAGGTTCAATGCAATTTTAAAATTGTAGAAATAAATGAAAAGTAACTATTAATTGAATAGTCGCATTGACCTTTTATAGAAGATACATATTCAAATTAAACAAAAACTTCATCCAAAGGCAGAAAAATTCATTGTTTTAGGAAATACGATGTCTTGAGGAATGCTGCATTTATGACAAGTATTACTTCTGTATTAGTTAACCTTTACAGAGAAAAGCATCTTGGGTTAAAGGGAAGTACAAAAAGGAGCTGCACTTCCCTTTCCTTTCAGTGTTGCCTTACTAATCCTGCCAGGTGCAGGCAGGAGTCCTGCAGGTTTAGCATTACTGATTTGCAAAACTCAGAATCAACAGCCCCCAGCTGAAACTTCTTGGGTACCACTGCGATGCTACAGGTGGCAGCACTACAAATGACACTATGCGATGTTTCAGTCAAATTTGCCTGACCTCCATCCTCTATGAACACAGAGAGGTATTAGGGTTTCAGATGATGAAGTCACGAGTAAAGCATTAGGCATCTGCACTTGTGAACTTGGATCAGCATGGTTCTGATGTGGCTGAAAAGATTAGACAGAAGACTCACCCTGCGTGAGTGGAGCCAACCAACAGACATGCATATGAATGAAATCAAAGGGAAATAAAGAAGGAAGGCATATTTCTGTTTCTTTTGGAGAAGCTCCAGTCTTCTCCTTCACTCTGGACATCGTCTCTTGTCTTCCTCCATAGACTCTTCAGCCCTTCAACTTATCCTGCTTTCTAATCATAACTGCTTTGACCATGTCTGTCTTTTCTCCTGTCCCAAGAGATAGTAGGTTTCATCTGTAACTACTCTCTGCCAATGCTATTACTTATCCTTATTGGACAATAGATAAGGAAACCCTCTTTCCTCGTGAGGTCTTTTACTATATCCTGAAGAAAGGAATACCATAAAAATGAGGACAGAGACAATCTACACAGATAGGTAGGGTTGGATTTTTTCTCTTAGAGTACTAATGCAGGTTCTGCCTTTTGTCATGCCATATTTGTTTATGGTAGCTCATTTTATATTGGATTGAGATAACTTTTTCTGTCAGCCACTCTGGTCCCAGGTGAGAAGCATGTGCAGAACTGTGGGAAGAAATGCTAGGAATGCTTCCAATCATCAGGCCAAAAAATAATTTGAAGTGGTGAAATGAAGATATAAGTTCAAGTCTCACTACTTTATGATACAGGCATAAACAATCATTTTGTAATTTCATAAAGAGAAACTTATGTCTGGAATTACATTATTTGTCTATGGCCAATTTAAAAACAAAGTTAACATTTTTGGTATGAAATCAACTGTTTGAAAACAAGAAGACAAATGTGAAGTGTATGGATATATGTAGATGTGTGCACACATTCTGGTATGTTTGTGTGTGTAATCATGTTTCCCTGACATTGTATTTGTGTCCAGGGCAGTATATATTTTTTTTTTTTTTGTGGAACTGGGGATTGAACTCAGAACCTTGCACTTGCCAGGGAAGCACTTATTCTACTGAGCCATGTCCCTGGCCTCAATATTTCTGATTTGATTTAAAATAAAGTAAATTTAACAGAGAACATCTTTAGTTCTACTCAACTAATACTGTAACACTTCCTAAAACTTTAGATGTCTGCTCTACTTAAAGAACAAGTCAAAAGAAATTTACTAAACTGAAATATAGTCTGTGTACACTGAGAGAAAGGTGTACCATTATGAGGAAGCACACCTCGCTGCCACTTAGGAAGGACTGCCCTGTTGTGCATTTGTAAAGCTGATTTAAGTGATAATATTATTTGTAGATATACAGTGTTTTTATTCCTATTCTTAATGCTATGTTCTTAAACTTTTGCTGAAACTACAGCCCTAAGTTTCAATGTTTTATTTTGCTGTATTAAGCATTATACAGATATAATTTAAAGTCATTTTAAAACAATTTATAAAAGCAACTGATTCCCAGTGTAAATTTGACAATGTCTAAAACTAATTTCTGCTTTAACATTTTTGAAGCTGTGAGGAAAATAGCAAGCTTTAAGAAAAAGTGAACTTTGTTCATAGGAGGTGTATTTTATAATTTTAATTAAATTAAGATTCAGAATGTACCAAAGGAAAATTTTTATACGTAAAGTTAATTAAATCATTTTTTATTATTTATTCATTTATTTTTTAATTGAAGAACAAATAGCAATCAGACAGTTTCAAGACAAATTAACAGGATAGATTCGATAAATTAATACGCTGCAAACTATTTTCATAATGTTTTGCTATTGTACAAGGTGCATACATGATATTATAATTATATACATTATTATAGCAGATGTCTCTAATCAGTGAATGAAGAGAGTGTGGTTATATACTTATATTTTATAGCTGAATTATAACACATATTCAATAATTAATACTTTCTACCTTGTTATCTTTCTAGTGGTTGTCCATAATACTAGAAACCGACATAATGTCCTGTCCCACCACTATTAGTGCAAATCTTGCTTCTCATAGAATTATGCAGAGGCAAGACATATTTATCTTAACTGAACTGTTTATACACAAATCATCTTTAAGGCATATTATGGAGCAAATGGGCATGTCAAGCTGTTAAAACATCACTTGAATGTATTGTTGCCTTGAAACTTCATGTATTTCACTTTCCAATTAAGTGAAAGAGACATAGAAAAGACTTAGGCTATGGTCTCCTTAAATACAGACGCACTCTCTTCCATGTCTCTTGTTGAGACCAGAGCTACTGCCCTGACAAGCTGTCCATCCTCTCTTCTCTTTATGTATTCACTACAAAAGCCTATCCTTGTGAGTAAAAATTTGTGTAGAGACTTCACAATAACAAATGATTAAAATATTCAAATATGTTATGCTATGTTCTGCCATGACGCCTTTATTTCTTTAAAGTAGTATTTTTGTCCTGCTAAAAATTATTATTTTTATTTAGTATTCATGTGTAATACAAGAAAATTCTAATAAAATACATTTCAAAATTAACCAAATAATCATTTTCAAGAATTGCACAAACATGTATATATATATATATATATATATATATATATATATATATATATATACATATATATGTATATGATTATCTGAAGAATTAAAATCCTCACTCATATGTAATATTATTTGAAGGCATATAATATAAATCTAAGTTTGCACAATTCTAAACCTAATATTACCTTGCTGGAAAAACGTAAGAAAAAGCATGTCAAGTCACTAATAAAATATTATTTCATAATCAAAAAGGAAAAACTGAAGATATAGCAACCTATGTTGATGTTCTAATATTCACATGGAGGAATAAGCTGGGCGTGGTGGCGCAGGCCTGTAATCCCAGCACTCGGGAGGCTGAGGCAGGAGGATTGTTGTGAGTTCGAGACCAGCCTAAACTACAAAGTGAGTTTAAGGCCAGCCTGAACTGCATAGTGAGACCCTGTCTCAAAAAGACAAAAAGAAAAGAAACAAACACATGGAGGAATAATTCCATTTATTATGTAAATTCATTATTTTACATTATCATCTGATAATAGTTTGAATTTAGTAAAATTATGAACACTATCTAGCAATATAATATGAGAACACAAAACAGTTAAAAAAAGTATAAATATCTGAAAGAAGTGATAAACATTATGTAAAGATTTTCAAAGAAAAAAATTAATAGTGTTTATTAAGGCAAAATGTTACTTGCACAACAAACAGACGTTAATGCATCCAGGTCTACAGACCACAACTTAATTTGTCAAGCTCACCATGCTGGAAGTAAAGTAAATTAATTCAAACAATGCTGAATTTTAAATTAGCAAATTTACATGTTATTGTGATATGTAGGCAAAAAAAAAATTGTATCTCTACAAAAATGACACAATGTCACATTTTTACCATGGGTTTCAAAACACATTGTGTTTGTATGTCACAATTTGTGTTTTATGAAGCAGAATTCAATCTTAAAATTAAAGCACATGAGATTTTACTTATACCCTTTATTATAAAAGTGAGTAAGTAACTTACATAATCAGTAGCACGCAGACTGAAAGAGAAAGGCTATGAACCATCAAAATACCAAATGCTAGTTTAGGAACTATGCTTGGGTTGAATTTCTTTCTTAGCTGAACATATATGCTCCATTTTCCCAGTGCGCTTTTTTGAAAAAACTGCCCCATGCTTCCTCCTGACACCTTTATTAACCAAAAGGCTCCAGATGCATTGGATCACTTCTAAGAATTCTCCTGTTTCATTAGTTTATGTGCTGGTGTTGATAGCGACATGTTTATTTTTATTTCTAGAGCTTCATGTTATACACTGCGATCAGGCAATGTAATAATTATTGTTTAAATATTACTGAATTTTTAATTAATTTAAAATTATGATCAATTTAGGATTTACTTTGCATATTTTAAGTAATGAATATTTTATGAATTATAGTTACACACTATAGTTCAATTTTTAATTGTTTTAGTTGTTATTTTTTAAAAAATACAAAATAATGATAGAACAAAATAACATAAAAAGTGATACAAAATTTCACTTACTAGAGTAATAGAATTCAGTAGTAATTGCTGTATTACATGATGCTATCTTCAAAATAGTCACTCAGGCAACCTGATATAAAGTGCAAGATTCCTTCAAAGAAAAAAATACAACAAAGCAATAAAGAAAAAGTTGCAAAAAATTCAAAAGATAAAAAAAAAAGAAAAAAATCTAAATAACTGCTCTTTTTACCTTCATAACTGTATTTTCATAATCTCTGGCCATGATTGAAAAGAGTGATTTCTAGATTAAAAAAAATAATAAAAGAATGAGAGGATGCGTCGTATAATTAGTGTAGGTTTGGGAGTTCCTGGAGATACCCAGTGGGCCAATGGCTACTCAGGCTGACTCAGGAGGTGGAAGACTGCTAACTCTGAGGAACTGCAATGTCTTGCTTTTTTTGTTTTTGGTGATACCAGGGATTGAACTCAGGACCTTATGCTTGCTGAGCAAAGCTATCTCCGAGCTCTGTAATGCCTTAAAGGTAGGATATTTTGTAAACTTAATGGAGATGAAAGACAGACTTTATAGAGAAACAAGGACGTCCCTAAGTGCACAATCAGAAGTATATGATTCAGCCAAACTGTCACTTGTGATTGTTTCCCTGCCTGGCTAAAAGCAAACATCTGCGCTCAGTGAAATTCTATTGCCTTTGTTGCTCCTCTGTGAATCTGAAGGTTGATGTCAGTTTGGTGCTTCACTCCAAGAGAGGGAAGACCCTTGGCCCTCCTCACACAGAGATTACTCACTCTCTCTTCTATCTTTTTTGGGTTCTCCAGTTCTCTGGCTGTCACAAGCCAGACACAGGTGAACTGAGCAAGGTGAATGTAATAGCAAAGGAAGAGACATTGTATAATAGGAAATTCTTTGAAATTCATAGTATTTTCAGAGTTTAAATCTCAGAATTTCAAGAGCAAACACTTGTCACTATGGTAGACATGAAAATGTTCATTTGCTTGACTGATTTAGGGTTTTCAGTATTTTTGGATCTTATTCTGTAAGTAAAGAGAAACCATCAGAAAGGCAAAACATAAACTTGTATTATTATATATTCTTTTCAAAATAATTATTTTTTTCTCATTCTCTTCATTTCTGTCTACTTATTTTTTTCCTTTTTTTTCTCATGTCTGTCCATGCCACCTACACTCCAGGTGCATTTATTGGTAGCAGTATAGCACAGGCCTTTCCAAGATTTAAATTATGGTGCAGGTCAGGTGGCAGAAAACAACTTAATTAATGAATGAGGTAAAACAATGAAACATAATTTTGGCCACTGTTATATAAAAATATAATAATGGAATAAACATAATATAATAGAATTTAATTTTTTTTATTTTCCTAATTTGTCATTCAGCAAACATTTCTTTGACATATGACAGAATCCATGAACATGTGACTATTTTAAGAATAACAATTTTAGGCAGAAAAAATATTTTCTAAAACTATTGAGCATAATTATCATATCTACACACACACACACACACACACACACAGAAAAATGTAGATCAAAGAGCTTGGAGAACAGTGACAAGAAGTATACCTAAAAGCCTTGTACAGAAATTTTGGGAAGGTCTTTTATACTTGTGATGTGTAGAACTTTATGATGGATTTCAAAATTCCTAAATGCTTGTGGCATGTCTAATATAGGCTTCTCTACTTTGATGCCACTGCCATGACTATGTGGGAAAAGGGAAGGGGGATTTGCAGATAACATTAGTGCATCTAATCAGCTATCTTTGAGTTCATCAAGGGGTAATCCTTAGTGTGATACCCCTGATATATCAAGACTTTTTGATAGAGGATCCATAGAAAGGAAATAAAAGCAAAGACCTCACAGTGGCATTGGAATAAAATAGCTTCTGTGAGTTTTACAGATATGGAATGAATTTTAAGCACATATTCTTGTGCATTTGAGAGAGAATTCTGAAACTGAGAAGAGATGACAACCCTGGCTAATATTTTTGTATGACTTGGTGAGACATAGAATAGAGAATCCCAGTAAACTATTTCTGGATTGCTCAACTGTAAAAGCTGTGAGATAAATGATTGTTGGTTAAACCACTAAATTTGTAGCAATGTATTATAGAGCAGTAGAAAGCCAGCACCATGTCTTTATCTAAAGAAAAATCATTGTCTAGTTGAAAGCAGGAGTGGTACTATCAAAATTGCTTTGCTTTTTTTATGAGTAAAGTTAAAATTAGTGGGATATTTCTAGTGGTTTCAATTTGCTGAGGGAAAAGTGATAGAATTCCAATCTAACTTCAACTAAGTGTTGCCTTCTACTAAGAGAAAAAAATGAAGTAAAAAGAGATTTGTTTGGGATGTGGGACAAATCATTTTGTTTTATATATATTACACTTGAGATGCCAGTTAAACATCCATCTAGAGAGATGAATAGACATTTATACATAAAGCACTTTGGGACATCAGGCTTAAAATTAAAGTGTGCAGCTTTAGCAATTGGGAAATTTTGAAACATGATAGCTGATAAGATTCCTTAGGGTGAGAATGAATGCTGACAGTAATCAAGACCAGATTTCAAAATTAAGAGAATATTTCAGGTGAATAACGGGAAAGAATCATGACAAAGACTGAAAAGGAATACACACTGATATAAAGAGATCGCCAGGAATATATATGCTCCCCACTGAGAGTTAAAAGTTCTTCTAAAAAGCAAGTATAATCAACTATGCTATCCTTGCAAGAAACTGAATATAAAAAGTGAAACTGACAAGACAGAATTCATCAGAATATGGTGGAATGGAGATCAGACATTTTCTTCTGCTTATTTAAATGTTCTCAGTGAAAAGTTTTTGAGATAATCATATGTGAGTGGGATGGCTGATAAAGTTTGGGAGAGAAGAGAAAATATGAATTAGTCATCCTAGAGCAAAGGAAAGTGAATTTACTAAGAAGCAGTAAATTATCTAAGATTGTCAGACAGAGAGCTAAATTCAGATGTTTTATTTTAAAGAGTGAACAAATACTTTGTGGTTGAGTGTTGTATTTTATTCCAATCTGTATGATTATGGCAAAAAGGAACTAAGAAATCAAAGCCTTTTATCACAGAAGGCTTTTGCTTACAATAATGATTCTTAGCTGCTTCTTCCTTACATCCTAATATTTTCTATAATATGGAGGAATATTCATTAGGAAAACATCCTTAAACTCTGCTCGTCCATACCTTCTGCCCAGAAAAGTAATGTTGATGAATTTGGACTAAAGAGAAAGCAATTGCTTGTGATAATATTTACTTTTATTTTCCCTTTCCTTTTTTTTTTTTTTTTATGCATTTGGTACAGCATCTCATTGTGCAGCAGCTCAGACTCCTAGTGGTCCTTCAGTTTTCAGCCTTCCCAGCGTGCACCACCACGCCTGGACTCAGTCACGTAGGTTAGGGTCAATGCAGCATGGGGTGCCAGGGATCGAACCCCAGTCCTGCACTTGCCTAAGCAGGCACTCAGTCCACTGAGCTATCTCATAGGCTCTTCCTTTTCCTCTTAAAATGACATTCCAGAAACAGCATGTGTCCTGGTTGTTCCTAGCTAAGTTATGGCTCCATTGTTATAATTTACTAGAATTCCTGCTATAAGTTGCATTTTTGGTCTAAATCTGAGGTTCAATATTTTTGAACCCATTTTCCCATAAATGTAATACTCTATAGTGTGTGGTAAAAAATGTATACTTCCCTTTACACTGTACTTTAGTATTTTTTAAATATTCATAATGAAATTTAAGAATATAGGTTAATCACAAAGTGCACAAAACAAAAAAGAATGGAGTTGCAAAGTGAATATGCAGCTATGAGAAACCTAAGGTATAAAAAATCAAAGAACAAAATATAATTTAGACAGCGGGAAGCTGAGGGTTACATTTTTGGCAATAGAACAATATGAGATGGAGGTGAGGGGTAAATTTAGAGAATCTTAGAATCATTATGTTCTTCTAATATGCACAGTAACCCTGAGAATTATTCAACACCTTACTTAACTTAGAAAAGCAAATATACTTTTGAACATTACTCTGCATTGCGAACACAAAATGTCTACTCTACCCATGTACTTCTGAGATCTAGTCCTTAAAGCTATGGTTTGTGTATAGATGTGTCCCATAGCCTGGTTGGGCAGCCACATAGAGGTTTTGATTGACTCGTGGTCCAAGGCCAGGATTATGGGTATGAGCACTAAACTTACCCTGCACAAGTAGCCTGCACACATACGAGGGAGGGAGAGGCCTGTTCTTTACTACCCTTTCTTTAGCTCTTGCTGTTTTGCTGTTTTCTACCACCATGAACTGCTGCCCTCTGCCATATGACATTGTGCCTTGGAGCCTCTGAGTATGTACTGAAACCTCCACAACTAAGAGCTAAATAAACCACCCCTTCCTCAATTCTTGATGTTGGGTATTTTTATCTCAGCAATGAGAGAAAAGTAATCAAGACATTTAGTTTGAAAATCCAGAACTATGTGAAATATGCATTTTACTATTTCTCTCCCTTTGGTCTTTTATATCTGATTCACTTTGTTAAACCTGTTATTCACAGTAAGAATATTCATTAAACCAGCCACTCCACCAAGAAAAATATTGTGTAAGAAGTTAGAGCAAGCATTAATATGAAATGTGTGAGACAAAGAAAGAAAAAGTGTCATTTGATATATATAGAGAAGATATCTCAATCAATCTATCTATCTATCTATCTATCTATCTATCTATCTATCTATATGTATGTATATAATTTAGTTTTCATTCAACATGTTACAAAATGAGGTTTATTAAAAAAAGACCTAAGTCCATGTCACCTTCAGACTCTGCAGATTGTCCCCTCTTTGCTTCTAGGCTGTCCTCAGCTGGGGCAGCAGAGGTGGAGGGAGCAGAGCCTCCAGCTCCGGCATTGCAATGTGGATATTGGCCAGAATACTGCCACGCTAACATCAGGTTTAACAAAGACATTGCTCCTACCCTCTGGCTCTGGGAGCTCGTCCAGATGCAGTGGAGTGGGCCAGCTACCCCATAACCTCACAGCCTCGCTCTAGCATTGCTTTATCTCCCTAGACCGACCAATCACATGGCTGGCTGCTGAGGAAAGTTGTATTCTGAAACATTCCTTTCTTTTCTTTCTTTCTTTTTCTTTTTCCTTCCTTCCTTCTTTCTTTTTTTGTTTAAATGTATTTGGTTGTTGCAGAGGCTCACTGTGCAGCTTAGACTTGTGGTGATCCTCCTACTTTCAGCCTCCCCAGCACTGGGATCATAGGTGTGCACCACTATCCCAGGACTCTGGCCAGCTCAGCCCCCCTGGTGGTGGGACCAACGTGGCATGTGGTGCAGAGGATCAAACTGGGGTCCCTGTGCTTGCTTTAGCAGAAACATCAGTCTACTGTGATCTCAATGGCTCCCTGAAACATCCTTTTCTAATAACATTTTCTCTTTTATTTCTCATTGAACTTTGGGTATAGAAATATGTGACTCACAAGTAGTTTATAACTGACTGTTATCTTTTTGCAAAGTTTAAAAAAAAAACGTTGAAATGTGTTACAAAATGTATGTTATGGAAATGTCATTTCTAAATAAACTTTTTATTTCAAATTTGAAAAAGATTATCTATAGCTTTGAAAATTTTTTCTAATAAAGCCTTTCCTTTTTCTCCATGAATTTTCTCTTAGACATGGAAAAATCAATGAATGAGAACTGAATTTACATTATTGACATTAAACTTTTTATGGTTCTGTTTTATTTATTTATTTATTTATTTATTTTATTTTATTTTTTTTTTTTTTTGAGACAGGGTCTCACTGTGCAGTTCAGGCTGGCCTTAAGCTCACTTTGTAGCTCAGGCTGGTCTCGAACTCACAACAATCCTCCTGCCTCAGCCTCCCTAGTGCTGGGATTACTATGGTTCTGTTTTAATTACATGTGTATAAACTTTACAAATAAAAATCTTAAAATCTTTTGAAGGTAAACTCTCCAAATATGACTTGGATTAAAATTACTTGAACTATAAAGAAACTAAGAATATATATTTTAATGGTCAATTAAAATATAAAGAGAAATTATTCAACTTTGTAGGCATGTTAATTTTATTTAAAATAGAATTTTAATATATTCATATGAATTTATAATATATATGCATTTTGTTGAATGTAAAGTATATACATTGCATGATTATTTTCAATCTGTGATTATATGTATTTATCATGTTAATATTTTTATTATATGTTTATAAAATTATTGTTATATCTTATGAGTGTTTATGATGAAAGTTGAAAATAATGCAGATTAGTTCTACTTAAGTTTATCGTTCAAAAGGCTGGCTAAACAGCTCAGTAGATTAAAGCACTTGCAAGCAGGTGCAGGGACCAGGGCTTTGATGCCTGGGCCTGCAGAGCTAGCCTGGCCTCTGGGGCATCTGAGATGGCATCTGAAACTGGGTGTGGTACTATGTTCCTTAGGAGGCTGTAAACAGGCAAATCACTATAAGTCTGATCTAGTAGTGAGACCATGAACACCCTGTAGACCCTTCCCTAAAAAAATTTTTAAAAAAAACCAAAAGTTTATCTTTCATTCAAGGATCATTGATTAAATTGTGTTTAATTCTTCCTTTAATATTTGTCAAATATGCTGTCTGATTATTATTGAATTTGGAAGTTAGTGTGTTCAATAAAGTCTCTGGAATACTTATATCAGAAGTATAAATTAGAAACAGAATAATCTTTTAAAATTCTCATCCTGTTTTTATTTTGTGTATTTATATGAAAAAATTTACATAAGATATTTTGTATTGTTTTAATTGCTAATAAAAATCTAAGTATTTTGAGTTCTTATATTGTGTATCATACTAAATAATTACCAACAAATAACTTGGGTGCTGATCGAATTCATGTGTAGGACTGTAATGCATTAATAATCAATTATTATATCACTTCATTTTGTAAATTGTATTCTAAATTGCTTTGTAGCTTTAAGTGGTTGACTCAGAAAAGAAACCATTTCAATAGATGTAATAGAAAAAAATAATGAGCTTAATTTTAACTACATTTTAATTTACCTAAATAAATTACCATTTACCAAGGTCACTTCTAGAGGGAAAAAGAAGATGAGTTCACTTTAGGTATAGAAAATCTATTGAAAATTCATACCTATATGGGATATGTACTGCAGTTTTAAGTTTGTGGGAATCAAACTGAAATACTTCTCTCATTTTGATAAAAAATAATTTTCTCCAGGTAGAGAAGTTACAGGATAAATCTGTTCAATGTGCCAGCACGGGATTCATGACCTGGCTTCTATTAACAGAAATGGGGTGTCTTGGAGCTATGTCTCCATAAGTTGCAGTGAAAAATACTTCTGTAAGTAAAGATTCAACCCAAGGGTTAGATTTTACTGCAAGTTATAAACTTCAAGAAACTGGGTGTATAATGGAAATGCTGACACAACCTTAAAGATAGCTGCTTGAACGGAGCACCTATAATACTCCAACTCCTTTATTTCAGAAAGTGTGAGTGTTTATGTTGCCACTGGATAAAAGAATTGATGGGGAAATTCCTCATGCTTGGTGAATTGCATGGTAATAAAATAAAGGCTTGCTAAATAGAGCTTTGGGTAAAGTGGAATATGTACTCAATTTTCCCTACAAAACCCTTTTTACAAGTTTTTTGTTTTACTATTTATGTTTCACAAACCCTGCATCTGTGTCATTTATCAGCTCCACATTTCATTTGCAAACACTTCACTGATGTAATAACTTGTATAACAATAATGAGACAGTTTACTTTTCTTCTTGCTCTTTTTTTTTTGGTAGCAAATACAATGCCAGGGGGCAACTAGTTTATAAAAAATATCTCAAAGTCTGCTTTTCAGTTTTATGGACTTACAAAATTTCAAACTTGCTTTGGCAATTTTAAATTTCTAGACTATAACATACAATGTCATGCAAAGTATTTGTTTATGAATTTTAGCAAAGTAGGCATATAAGTTTTAGAAAACATTCAGTATGAAACATTAACATTTATAGCATAAAATTCCACTTTTTGTTTTATTTCTCAAAGAATTTTGTTACTTTGAAAAAATAAAACATCTTAATAAGGCTAGTTTACTAATTTATAAGTAAGTATAGTATAAAGATATTTCAATGTTGCATTTAAAATTTGGAATGGAAGGCCGGGCGTGGTGGCGCATGCCTGTAATCCCAGCACTCGGGAGGCTGAGGCAGGAGGATAGTCATGAGTTCGAGACCAGCCTGAGCTACAAAGTGAGCTTAAGGCCAGCCTGAACTGCATAGTGAGACCCTGTCTCAAAAAAAAAAAATAAAAAAGACAAAAAAAAAATAAAAAAAATAAAATTTGGAATGGATTATTCCATTTTTCAGAACTATTACATGAAATGCTTTTTATTTATTTACTTATTTGTATTTTAGGGAAGGATCTACAGGGTATTCAGGGTCTCACCAGTAGATTGAACTCATAGTGATCCACCAAGAGCTGGGATAACAGGCACGCACCACCATGCCCAGTCTCAATTGTTGTCTCAGTGAGCCCTGGGAGCAGGACCAGCAGAGCAGGCCTGGGGATCAAATCCCAGGCCTCTGCACCTGCTTGCAGGTGCTTTATCTGCTGAGTATTTGGCTGGCCCATTCCTTTGCATACTGTGGATATAACATAATTAGGCTATGTGTTTTAATCAGGATTTTCAGGGGAAAAATTTAATATAGGACACATAATTTTATAGGATTATTTTATAATATTCTCTCAAATAATCAAATACAAAGGAATACAGAAAATTTGTCCATATGCTAAAATCCAAAGAACTCAGGTGAGGGCCTGCATCCCATGGCAGTGTTCTGCAGGAGTCTAGCTGAAGACCTAAAGCCTGTGACAATGCCTCTCATGAGTCCACCTGGAGGCCTGGGACCCACGACAGTGTCTCACACATGCCTGTTTCACAGATCTGCACTGGGAAGACTGAAAGGTCAGCAGTAGGAGGTAGAATGTCTGTGCCAGCAGACTTGGGGATTTTCGCCAGAGCCAGGAGATCAACGCTCAAAGTAGGGAGAAGAGCTCTCCAAAAAAGTGCCACAACCATCTTCAGCATCGAGTCCTCAGCTCGTCTGATGATGAGAACAGCTGAGTTCTTATCAGGAAAGCTAGCGTGACAGTTCCCTTAGGAGAGCCAACAGCGCTACCTCTTCCTCTTTGCTTCTCGTTTTTATATTACTGGCAGCAATGCTTTGTGGACGTCCTGCAACAAGCATCATGCTGATTCATTCCTGCTGGGTGTTAAAAGTTGATGACCCATTGCCAACCCACCACACTGTGGAATGGCAATAATAACTGTAATACAAGGAATATTATGAAGAAATATATTTAACAATAGGGAGATATAAATACATGTGAAAGAATGAAGAACTTAATTCTAATATACTTGTGATAATAATAAGGAACATTAAGCAAGTAGTAAGGATACATAGATAATAGAATGAGTTTTGAAAGATAAATCATAATCAATTTGTAGATGCATAGAAGGGGCCTTTTGGAAGGAAAGATACAGAAGGGATAGACAGTTAGATGCAACAGCAATCCCTGATTTCTATACATAGTGGAGCATGAAGGCATGTGACTGCCCATGAAGGTAAGTCAGATGCTCTTACAATGAAGACTGGAAAAGTTACAACAGCAGGATGAAGGTCTGCTCAGCCAACTGGCAAGCTACTTGCAGTGAATCTGCACATTTTTCTATCGAGGATCACCATCATCATTGAAAACTAAGCCCCCAACATAGTAGCCCCAACAAGCTAGAACTAATTTATTTAAGAGAAATAATAATAATCTGTCCATTTATGAGTTGCAGAAGAGTCTCAACTAGTTCTCAGAAGGATATGTTTGCTAAAGACTGAAGGAAAAACAGAAAATTAATACATTTTAAGGAAGAATATCTTGTCCTAGAAATATCAACAAACGCTAAGTGTTTAAAAAATATGGCCAGAAGGAGTAGTCAAGTTTCAAGTATATTAAGTTTAGATTTTAATTTTGTGTCAGATTGATTTATGAGCCTGATTTCATTACCAAGTAATGGCTGTTGTATGAGATTTTGGCATTAATTAAAAAGAATGCATATGGAGGATACCTGGTCTGTGAGATGCACTCAATAAACCAGACTTTTATTTAATATAAATATCCACAGTGCTATCTTCCTTTTTTCTATTTTTGAAGTCAACTAGGCAGCGAAGTAATTGCCCTTTCGAAGTAGCTGTCGTCGAAGCAGCACTGAGCTGTGACAGATGGGAGCTTGATGGCAGTCATGCAGAATATCTGCCACATGAGACAGGCATCGGAAGAAGATGGCAGTAATAGGGTTCTTTGTGCAGGACCAGAGATCTACTGCCATTCATTAATGACTGCAGAGAGTTCCCAGTGGTTCTGTGTTCATCACAGTACCAGTAGATATTAAAAAAAAAAAAACTTTGCTCAATGTGCTATGAGATAAAGAAGCTGACCTTTAAATCAGAGAGTAAGAGTCTCCCTTCTTCTCCCTTTGCTCCTTCTCTTCTTTCCTTGTACAAATGAAATGAAGGAGGGCTAAAGAAGAACATTAAAATGTAGCAGAGGAAAGTATAAGAAGCATATGAACAGTTTGTTAGAGACAAATATTGGAAAACTTAGCTAAAAATTTTGGAATTGTGTCAATATTTAGAAAATAAATAGGCTAAGATTTTCCTGGGTAGTTTACATGGATGATCCTCTATTTGTCTTTCATTTCTGCTAGTCTTCATCCCTTCTTTAACATCTTGCTCTTCCTTGCCTTCATAGCCACTGTCCTTCTTTCCATCATTCTTCAATCTTGTTCCTTTCTTTTTCTTTTCATATCTTTGTCATTAAAATATTTATGTAAGTACACATACACACACACACACACACACATTTTGCAATAGCTGCCCACTATTTTTATATTTTCCCATTTTGGAAATTGTCCCATTGTTTTAATAGGTTACATAAGATTTATAGAATTTTTTGTCGTTAAAATACTGAGATATTAAAATAATAATCTCAAATAAATCTTAATTTAATATCTGTGTTTTTATTTAATATTTGATATAAATTATTTCAGAAAATACAACTGATCGCGTATGAAGATGTAAAGAAGCTAGTGTTGCATTATTTAAACTGGAGAGTCAGAAAGTCTTTGTTTTATGGTTCTGATATTTACTCACAAGTTTTTAAACTCAAGATAATATTGATACAAATAAAAAGACAGAACCCTGATTTAACAGTAGACTCCATTGTTTCTATATGGTTAGATATTATTTTTCTGATTTCCAATTATATTATGATATCATGGTTTTGAAAGTATAGTGCCATAATTTTCATCAATTTTCCATAGTTTTAAACGACTTGAGTGCACTGGTTATTTTTCTCTGAGGCATCTTTTCAAAGACAATTGCATAACAAATAGCCTTGGTTGAATGAAGTTATGATTCACTTTGAGATAAAAGACAAGTTTGTTTACTGTCTCATGTAACAAAGCAAATTTCTCCATCCAGGGCAAAGGAGAGATATGCATATTAAAAGTACGTGTTCTTCGACCTTGCTGTGGGTCATGGGTTAAAAAAAATCTCATTGTATGTCTTGAATATGCTCGGACCACTGCACTGTACTTATAAACCCTGGAAAGAAATGGGAAGCTAAGTAAACATGAACTTCATGCTCCTTTTTCCACTGTGTGTAATCAGCTCATTTTCCTCTGCTGCAGAAGCTTTGCATCTTTTGTGACAGCACAAATTGTAAGCTTGCAAGTACGGTAAAAATCTCATGTGCTTCAGAGTTATTGACATGTGGTTTGCAGAAAAATTGCATATCTTTAAAGTAAGACCAAAAGAAAATCCTAAGGTATTATCATATCCAAGATAAAATGATACCCTAAAGAACTCTGATGGGGATCTTTATTGCAACCCTATCTAAGCTAATAGTCTAGCATCATAAATTAAAACAAAGCAGTCAGGCATGGGGGGAACATGCTTGTAATCCCAACACTCAAAAGTCTGAGACAAAAGGATCCTGAGTCCCAGGGCACCCTGAACTGCAAAGTAAGACTCTGGCTTAAACAAGGAAACAAAGAGCTCGACATGCTGCACTGGCCCTGCCTTCGGGTGTGCTGAGCCAGCAATAGATTCTGGGAGAGATGGCGCTTGCCTGTTATCACAAAGCTAGGGAGGCAACAATCAGGAGGATCACAACGAGCCTAGGCTGTGTAGTGAGACCCTGCACAGCGATTTAAAGAATATTTGGTTCAAAATCTCAATGATTTCAGTCCTTGGTAGGTGGCTGTAACATATAAGTGTCACGGTGAAGGAGAATGGTGGAAGGAAGCTATTTAAGCCATGGTGGCAAGAACAAAGAGATGGGACAAGCCTGAGGCAAGGATATATCCTTCTTGCTTTGGCTATAGTTACCTTCATCTTCCAACCAGACTCCACCTCCACAAAGAACTATCAGTTATAAACAGTATGATTTCATTGAGAAGAATATCTTCCTATGATCCAATCAGCTTTCAAAACAAAGAGACCTTGGAGGGACATTGTAGAATGACATTCACAAAAACATACAAGGGTATGTCATATGCTGATGTCACCAAAATTTAGATATTGCTTTTCCTCAATAATTAGAAATCAAGGTGACTAAATAGATGGAATAGCATATGCTATTCTTTCTCACTATTTCTCACAGTGTCCCATGTTAATAACTTCAGCTTTGCAGAGTTAATATAAACTCATAAGGTGAGAAACACTTTTGCTAGTGGTTGAAAAGTGGTTGCATTGACTTTATGTTGTCCGGTTACACGGTTATATGTGTCAAGGATGAATATACTAAGATAGCTGACTTACTCATCTACAGGTAGTAAGAGTATTTTTACGAAATGGTGGTGATTTAAAATTTTTGGAATTCAGTTGTCAGTGAGATTTTTGATGTTCTTCTAGTATTCAGTTTTAAAAATTAAATACATAGCTTCATTACCTGAATATTGAAAACATCATCTTTGGCAAATTTGAGTCAACTTCAACTTCCATTGAGGCACTCAGACCCAAAGAGGTGCTACGCCATGTGAAAGGAAGCTAGACAGTGAATGTGTCCTTGACACCACTAAAGTAGAAAAGACTATAGATTATCTCAGTAAGGATCATAGTATATATTTTCCAAAAGATGACAAAATGTAATCTAGAAGAACTTGACCCAGAGGGCAAGCTTATTAGAAGTACATAGATCAAAATAGAATGATATGGGTACGTAATTTAGGGACAGTGGCACAGCTCACTTCTGGATAAAGCACTCATTCACACTACTAACACTGGCTCTGGATGGCCCTCAGCTGAGTCTTTCTGATGGCACTGCCCTTGTCTGAAGGTTCATAGAATAGCTGACAATCAAGTGAAAGGTCCAGACCCTTTCCCTGTACTGGGCAGCTCAGCCTGGGGGTTAGATTTAAAATACATAAATCTATGATATGTAAATACTTAATGTAGAACTTTTTTCCAGGCACACTAGCCTATTATAACTTAACATCTACTGTAAATTCTGTACTAATACCTACATAGATAGAAAGCAAACCAAAAGCATTCCATGTACTTTATAAAATAAAAGGTCGCTACATATCTACTTTATTCTAGAATGAACGAAGAGAAAAATGGCATAGCAAAATGAGATTCACACGAAAACACACAACACAAAGTCAGTAAAAAGTCATCCAAAGCTTCAGAAGAAGTTTGTACTAATAGAATTATTTGTAATCAAAACCAGAAGAAATTTCAGAAAGTCGCTTGCTTTATTACAGAGCATATATTGATTTTTAATTTGAAAAGAAAATCTAATATGGTATACAAATGAAAGCAAAGTATTTTTTTCATTCTATAGTTAAAAAAATAACATAAATCCTATAGAAAACAGAAGCATAAAGCTAGTTACAGTGGGATAATTTAATCTAGTGTCAAAGCTTCAATGGATTATTACCTAGAGGAAAAATAAGTTTATCTTGCCTAGTCTTCTGTTTCAAACTTTGACACATAATTATTTATCTTATGTCTCTATCTGTATATCCACTGAGGATCTCATAACTAACTCTTACACAGTTAACTTTTCATCCTTGTCTTTGCCTCCTTACTCTTTCTAAACTGAAATGTAATTTGTTCATTTTACACCAGTTAATACAAGATATAAAACTGTTATAAATATTTAGGTATTATTAATAAACCTGGATGATCGCTTTTTCAACATCTTATAATTTTTCCATATCCAGCTAATTTTCACTGTTTAAATAACCCTTTGTTATCTCCCTGCACCATACAGCATTGCAGCCCTTTATACACTAAACCACAATAATTCCATTCTTACTTGGATTCGTGCCTCTGATTTTTCACCCACCATAAATTCTTTCCATAAAAACCACAAGCATAAGTTCTCATCCTGATAAAACTGTTTAGTGTCCCTCTATTACCTGTGGCATTAAAATCTCCTTAATATGCCATGCAAAACTCTTCATTATATTGGGCCTGACTACTGTTCCATCGGCATTTTTCAGAAATCTCCTGTGGTAGTATTTACATTTCATACTTTGACTTGTTGAGCTACTTTCCATCTGCCTTCAAGGTTTAACTTGGGCATCTTCTTTTCTGGGAAACTTTCTCAAATCCACTAGGCACAAAATCTGTAAACTTTCCAAATCTGTGTTTTAACTATATTCCCCTTCATTCTTATAACATGGCAGGCAGCTTCCCTGAACGTGTCTCCACACTCCAACTAGCTGAGCAGATTTCATCCAGTCTGAAGATAAGCCATTTTAATACAGATAAAATTATAACTTACATTATTTCAAAGTGAATTAGCTGACAGAAACATTTTTCTAAAAATCTTTGGTATTTCCCTTTTTCAGCCAAATATTTTTTTAACAATTTGATATATAAGATCATAAAAGTATTCTTATTAAAATATTTTATTCATCTTTTAAGTTAAGTGAAACAGTCTACATTATTGCGGTAAGATATGGGGTTCTTGTCTAGGTTTGATTAAAGACAGTCTACCATGCTTCATGTTATTCCCTGTGATTTGCGAGTACTGATTAAGAAACTGGATTACATTCAATATATGTCAAATACTTTGTTTGATGCCCAGTGTAATATTACTGGAAAGTTAAAGCATTTAATTAAGAATAGCCCACATAAATTCTACTCGTATTTATCGTATATTTATCGTATCGTATATTTCACTCAATGCTTGTATCAATCAACTTACTAATATATCTACAAAATATTTTCTAATATATTTACTAGTACAGATAGGAAATAATTTAGACTTTGAAGAACAAAATGAAAAACCCAGTATATTGTGAATGTGCAACTATAATGAGACAAAAACTATTTTTATTGATATAATCACAAACATTGTAATGAAAATTGAATATAGTTGGCTATGTGTGTCCAGTAATGTCAAAATTGGAATGATCTGTCTGTGAATATTTTTATCATCACATTAATTGTTAATGTCATTTGAAAGAAACATTGTTCAAAATATTTCCAAATAAACAGCAGGTTGGATTGTGTCTACAGAATACAAACTAATTTTGCAACCTTTATGCCATCCATTTATTTCACTACATAGTTTAGCTAGTGGAACCATTTAACAATGTTATGTCATATGATGCTCTTCTTCTAAAAATCCCAGTGCCTTCACATCTTAATAATCAATTTTTGACAGTGGGCACAAAGTTCTGAACACTTGGGCTCACTTTTATGCCAGCTCTTCTTCCGCTCCTTCACTTGGTCTATCCACCTATTTCGAAGGATGCAAAGTTTCTCTCTAGTTAGTTCTTTTCCCTCTGAATTACTCACATCTGACTGAAGTCACCTCCTTGAAGTCTTTATTCAAAATTATACCTAATGAATCCTACCTTGGTCATCTCAGTTGATTGTGTGCAAGCCCTGTCTCTTAAAAGTCTGGGTCCCACTCATCCAGGTGAATTGCAACTATTTTACCTCTGACATCTTCACATAACATCTAACATACCATCTAACATATTCACATAACAACTTACTTTATAGTTTCCTTGAAATTGAATAATAAGAGAAAGGAGAGGCTGTTTGCAGTCTTCTTGTCTGATGGGTCCCAGGTCGCAGCTGGTGCATTATACGGCAGTTGCTTGATAAATACTCTTTGAATGAACAAATATTAGGGTCTGAATATTCAAACTTCTTTACATAGGACAAACCTGTTTTTACTGAGCATGTAGGTTAATTTCTACAGAATAATCTGTTCTCTACATATGAAAATATATGATTTTAATATATCTATTTAATTGGCTTCATAAGCTCATCATTCTTCAGATTTTATTCCTTAGTGTTTCTCCAACTGCCTCTGAAGACATGCTTGCAAGGCATTGGCATTACTCATTTGTAAATTAGATGGAGATACATAGATTTGTGTATGGACATACGCAGACCTGTGCAGTTCTGAGACATAGTAGAATAGAAGCGTAACATGCCACAGTGTTTTGTTAAAGGCAGACTGTATATATCACAGTGGTTCAAGAAGACTGTATCACCTGGTGAGCTCATAGCCAAGTAGCTTCTTGTGAATACATTCAGTAATGCTTTTCTAATGCCAGCACTGCCTTCTTCATCACACTGCTCAGAATATAGGCCTATCATTAAGTCCTGTGACACGGTGTGTACACCCTTTAATGTAAGCACCAGAGTCAGACATCCCCTGTGGAACTCGCTGAACTCTTCTCACTGCCCTCTTCTTCACTCTCCTTTTAATCACAAAATCAAACATTGTTCATGATGCAGTAAATGCACCCATCCTAAAGAGTTTTTTCTGAGCCCTATAAAATAGTGTCATCAGCCTGCTTTCCAGCTGAGGCTTCACTGCTTCACTGTTACCTCAGGCTTGTTATTTCCAATTAATGATACACCTTATAACCTCAAGAAATATTGTCTTTTCTTTGTTAAAATGCTATCAAATAGTTTAATAAAAACTACTAACACCCTTAGTATTTACAATTAGTATGTCCCTTACACTGAAAAAGTATTGCAATAACTACAATAATTAAAATTTTTGGTTTGCTTCATTCCAATGAATCATGATAAATACACACATAATTAGGCTATATTACTCCATGCCAAAGATCTTCATGTCCACCAAAAGTATTATTTTTTTTTTTTTTTTTTTTTTTTTTTTTGGTCTTTTTGAGACAGGGTCTCACTATGCAGTTCAGGCTGGCCTTGAGCTCACTTTGTAGCTCAGGCTGGTCTCGAACTCACAACAATCCACCTGCCTCAGCCTCCCGAGTGCTGGGATTACAGGCATGCGCCACCACACCCGGCTAAAAGTATTATTATTCGATGGGGAAATAGTACAGCTTCATAATTACATTCTGAGCATTTATCATTGAAATGTGTATGTGGCAATGAGTGTGGATTTTCCTGAAAGACTGTGCCTGTAAAAAAGGTTTATGTGGAAATAGAGTTTTGTAAATCGTGCTATACAAAGCACAACTATAGCAGGAAAGTAATTACTCATTAACTTCTGCATGTTAGCCAAGAGTCACCCTCTCCTGCTCAATGTAGCTAAGTCCATTTCAGTTCTCAGTTCTTCGTTCATGAAGAGCAAGTGGATTTGAGTATTCAAGAATAATGATAAGGGTAACAAGCGTACTGGGAGTTCACAATGCTCAGTTGTACAGTTAGACACAGGTAAAACCCAGAGGATACAATACAGTGTACAAAAGAGTAACAATGCACTGCTTATCAAACATCTATTAAATAAATACAATGTTAATGTTCTCTGCTCTTTCTCGATCTTGACATATTTCCCTGAAGTGTCTGCCCTGTTTATTATTTTATATACTAATGCCTAACACAGAACATAAGATACTTTAGTCCATAACATTTTTGAAGAAAAATAAGATGAAAGTCAACTAATCTCCTCTTTGAAAAAATTCTACAATATTATTCTTTCAAACATGACTGATACATTAAAGGTAATTTTACTTCAAGAACGTTCTAAGACAACACTCAATATTGCTAATTAACTCTCTGCTCAAGTATGTAAAATGTTAAATCTTTAACAAATGAGATCTACATAATTAAATGTTTTTAATTCAAAAGCTGTTATCTCTGTGGACTCTGACAGGTAACAATGATTCATATTATGCATACTATACCTTATTTGTAATAATTTATCTAAGGAAAGTAAATTATGTTTTCTGATGATATACTGAATGTCTTTCATGTATCAGAAACAGCTTAAGAATTCATTTTAAGGCAATCATTTTCATTTTTCTTAAGAACTGAGATCTAATTTAACTTTACATCTAGAATACCATCATCATCATCACATAATATTTATCTCATTTATAGTGAGATTTTGTTGTATTGATATTATATATAAACTTCTGTACTTCCACCTCTTACAATTTTCAGCTACTTACCCACAAAACTGGAATTTCTGCAGTCTATTGTTTCAAGTTATCAATATTTAATCAAAATTGATAGTGCAGTTGAAAACCAAGTGAACCAAGGCTCATAATGGCAAAGCTAAAGGTCCCATTCTCATGACACACTGTATCATAGCCAGTGATCTATACAGCTGTAGTGTACAAGGGTCACTCAAAGAAACAGAGATGTATTTTTGACTTTCATTGGTAGAGATATTTCTTTAACTCAAGGAGTTTGAACCTGAAAAGTTAATAACATTGAAAAAGAATTTGAAAAGTATATTCCATGACCTTCTGGATTTGCATGGTGAAGTATTATTTCCATAGAAATCAGTACCACAAAGGAATCTTAAATTTTATAATGAATAGTGATTTAGTTTACATAAAATGTGCTAACTTAACATTTCTAAAAGAATAGTTCTTGTAAAAATATATCTCACCTTTGTAGACATTTAAGAAGAACTACATGAAAGCTTGTAGGTTAGACACGGAATGTTTCATGTAGACCAAAGAAAATAACTGTTACCTTTGACAGTAAGTTTTGAAGATAAAAAATAAACCTAGTAAAAAAACTAAATGACTAATTAAACAAGGAGGCACAAAGAGTAAGATTCATTTAAGTAATTAGTGCAGAAACTCTTCTCATCTATTTTGAAGTTATTTGTTTGTATTTTTTGGTCATTCAGGCACTTTTTCTAAAAAAATAAAAAAAATCACTTGCATATTCTTTTGTTTAAAAGAGGTTAAATGAAGTTAAGACAGTCTAACCTCTTACCATTTGCTACTTTTTTTGCCTCTCTTAAGATAGAGGCACCTGCTATGAGAGTGTTTTTAAACAGAATACCATGTCTGCACCTTGTAGAACAAATAACCACTGTGAAAACAATATGCAATATATTAATTATTGAATCTGTTCTAATAATTTGACTTGAAAATGTCTCATTGCTATTTGTTCTTCAATAGTCATGGAAAATTAAAAGAAGATTGCAGCTGTATATTTTTTTCTTTGACATTTCTTTCTACCTCTCTCTGTTACATAATATGTTGACTTCACAAATGATTATTGAAATTTCATGTATTATTACATTCAAGGCACCTTTTATTTCCTATTGTCCTTTATCTTCCTTTACTTTTTTATACAAAAACCAAACAAACAAAGAAATTTTCACTTAGTAGTACTGGTTGTGACTGTAGAGTGCTGACTGCCTTGTGTTATTATTTGGTTGCTCAAACCCAATAAGTTTCCATCATCAGTTTTCAACAGTGACTATGAACCAGGAAGAAGGCTTTGCATTCACCTTATGTATACATCAGTAGCACAACCCAGAATTTAATCATTGTATCATTGAACTATTTTCCATATTAGAATACAAATACTGTCATGAAACATAATTCCCAAGGTAACGATAAGAATAATTTGTCTTTTAATGTGTAAAATTAACATTTTGTACCACTTATGTTTAATATTTGAAATACAGCTTTGTTTTTCTTTTAATTTGTTTATTTTTATTTTAGCTTGAAGAATGAAAAATAGAAGCAAAAGCAAAGAGAACAAATGACATAAACAGGGTAACATACAACGATACATATGTTACAGATTTTTAAAACATGGATGGCTAATTATATATATATATAGATAGATAGATAGATAGATAGATAGATAGATAGATAGATATAGATATAGATAGATATAAATAAAACAATCCAACACAGATCAGCAGTTCACAATAGAAGTGGGTTATCCACAGAAGTTGTTGACTTGAGCCATTCAGAGCTCCTTATATAATATAACTTTACTTTGTATACCTCCATTTTTTATACTTTTCTGCTGGATGGTTAAGACCAAGTTAAAGCAAGACCTATATAACAAAAAAGTAACTTTTGTATTAGATAAGGTCAGTCAGGTACCCTCAGGGTTTATCCTCTAACTGTGTACTGCTTCTTGTAGATCCCTTGTCAGTGTCAGCCTTATTGCTTGATCAATTTGCTCTCTGTGAAAGCCTGAGAGAAAGTTTTCTCTCCATGTGACTCTCCTTAGGCACACTATAAATCATCGATCACATTCCTCTGTGGCCCAATAATTTGCCTTGATCAGAAAATTTGGGGCACTACTGAGTTCCATGATGTTACAGTACAGATTCTCCTATGTGCTGAGTCTTCATTGACCTTGGAAGGTGAAGTCCAAAATGCTGGCTGACCTTGCAGCCTTTCTTTTTCTCCAATTTTTGATCTGCAAACTTAGGTTGTCAACACTCCAGAAGAGAAGTTTATTATTACCCTGCAACATATGCAGTTCAGTTGTGTTGGTATATAAGTCTTGCTCTATCTGGGTCTTAACCATGCAGCAGAAAAGTATAAAAATGAAGTATACATTGTGGGGCCATAAAATTAAGCTGCACTGTAAATGGCTATAATCGACAACTTCTTTGAATAACTCACTATTGTTGTGGAATGCAGGACTATGTTGGACTGTGGTGTGGAGTTCAAGCACCTAAGTTAGTTGAATGACAATGGAGTGCCCACCTTTGACAGGTGTAGACAAAGGAAGGGGTATAGAAAGAAAAGTGTTGTGTGTGTATACACAGTACAGTTGGGATAGATAACGCTGTGCTTCTATATAATCCTATGAGAGGCAAGATCTGCACTAATGGTGGTTGGACAGGATGTTATGTCGGTTCTAGTATTACGGTCATCAACTAGGAAAATAATTATTGAATGTTTGATATAATTGAGGTATAAAAAATAAGTAAGCAGCTACACTCTTAATTCACTGATAAGAGACATCTGCAAAAATAATATCTGTAAATATACTATCATGTATGCACCTTGTACAATACCAATACATTATGAAAACAGTTTGCAATGTATGAATTTATCAAATATGTCTTGTTAAGGTGTCCTGAAACTGTCTGATTGATATTTGTACTTCAATAAAATAAAAAATAAATTAAAAAAATAAAAGGAAAAGGAAAATTTGAGAATTGGACAATAGGGAGAGGGAAAGGAGAAATGCTGAGAAACATTACAGAGGCAAGGGCATTCACTTACACACACTAGATAAGTAAGACAATGATCCTGAGAAACATCAGGAGATTTTTGAAACTAGCAATTAAGTGAAATACAGCTTTGTGAAAAGTTATGAACAATCTAGGTCAAATCATCCAAGTTATCAAAAGAAGACAATATCCTGTGAAGAAAAACATGAATGTTTCTCTTTTAACGTTTAGATCTTCAATCCATTTTGACTTTAACTTAGTGCATGGTGATAGAGCTGGGTCAATTTTTAGTTTTC
>PVKA01001260.1:50481-62388 GCA_004027165.1 Ctenomys sociabilis
TTGAATCTTTGATATAATTCAGCTATAAAAAACCTGTAAATATAATTTCATGTATGCACCTTGTACAGTACCAAAACGTTATGAAAACAGTTTGCAATGTATTAATTCATCGACTCTGTATGGTTAAGGTGTCTTGAAACTGTCTGATTGACATTTGTATTTTAATAAAATAAAAATAAATGGAAAAAAAAAAAAGAAAAACATGAAGCTAGACTATGTCAGGTCACATGCTGAATTCCTTATTGTTAATTTTTCTTTGGGGGTCTGAGTTCTGTTAATATGCTAATACGTACTTCACAAGGAGTCTGCGTTGCTCTCCTTGTAGTACCTTTAACTGCTTGACTGCATTATACATTCTACCTGGAAAAGATAGACCAGGCAACACAGCCAATCGAACTCATTACCCCTTGGATAATAACAAAGGGCTAAAAAGAGAGAGAGGACGGTATGGATATGATACCCAGTCAATGAAACAAAGTATGTTTTAATCATCTGATTAATATATGTGCCTATAAGCAACATTATTTTTTTAAAGTCAATACTGTTTTAAAATTTCTATCATTACAGGATGAGCTGAAATTTTCTCTGTAAATAAAAAACTCACATGGTTCTCCAAAGCCAGCCTGCTTGACAGCACTATGATGATAATTTTACAGTGATCTCTCTGTTAAGCTAGAAATATAAAGGTTGTGTATATTAGAGACTGTATAGAAGTGCTGAAATGGTAACTTAATTGTAAATGAATGTATTATGTTTCTGTATTAGATATGCAGCAATAAACTGTGATTGAACTGGGTAAACAAAATTAAGATACTGTCATGAATGCAGAATGGGAACATTCTTTGTGATTGTATTAAACACTAACAACATGCACAATTCTTACTTTGACTTGCTTTCTACAGATTGAAAAAATATACAAGATGATAATCTTTATAGAAATTTGAAATGGGTCTGGCTCTGGTCTCATTGCCATTAAAGTATACTGAGCTTCACAGAGACAGTGCCAGGGCAAATGAGAGCTAGACAGGCACTGGGTGACTATGTACCTCACTGAGGAAAGCAAGCAGACATGGGCCATGGAGATTCTAAGAAGCCTGGAGGCAAGATGTCATCCTACATATTCTTTGTGCAAACTTGTCAAGAGGAGCACAAGAAGAAGCACCCAGATACTTCCGTTAACTTCTCAGAGTTTTCTAAGAAGTGCTCAGAAAGATGGAAGACCATGTCTACTAAATAAAAAGGAAATATTGAAGAACTGGCAAAGGTAGACAAGGCTAGTTATGAAAGAGAAATGAAAACTTATACTTCTCCTAAAGGAGAAACAAACAAACAAACAAAAAAAATCAAGGACGCCAATGTGCCCAAGAGGCCTCCCACTGCCTTCTTCTTATACTCTTCTGAGTATCGCCCAAAAATCAAAGGAGAACATCTTGGCCCCATCCATTGGTGATGTTGCAAAGAAATTTGGAGAAATGTGGAATAGTGCTGCAGCAGATGATAAGCAGCCACATGAGAAGGAGGCTGCTAAGGTGAAAGAAAGTTATGAAAAAAGCATCGCTGCCTGCCAGGCTAAAAGAAAACCTGATGCAGCGAAAAGGGAAGTCATCAAGGCTGAAAAAAGCAAGAAAAAGAAGGAAGAGGAGAAAAAGGAGGAGGAAAATGAAGAGGATGAGGAGGGTGAAGAATAGCATGATGATGAATAAGTTGGTTCCAGTGCAGCTTTTTTTCTTGTCTTTAAAGTATTTAACCCTCCTGTACACAACTCACTCCTTTTGAAGAAAAAAAGAAATTGCAATGTAAGGCTGTGTAAGATTTGCTTTTAAACTGTATAGTGCTATCCTTTTCTATAGTTAACACACTACTGAATGTGTCTTTAGCTCTGTCCTGGTGGTATTTTCAATAGCCATTTACCTTGCCTGGTGCAGTAAGGAGGCTGTAAATGGCATGGAAATTTAAAGCAGATTCTTGTTGGTTCACAGCACAAATTAGTTATATGTGGGGATGGAAGTTTTTCATATTCAGTTATCTCTTATGCATCTTATATGAAATAATTGTTGTTCTGTTAATTGAATACCACTCTGTAATTGCAAAAAAAAAAAAAAGTTAAAACTGTTTTGTTGGCATTCTGAATGCTTCTAAATAAATACAATTTTTATTAGTATTGTTGTCCTTCTCATAGGTCTGAAACTTCTTGAAAGGAAGCTAGTTTTCGCTTTTGCCCATTTTAAATCATGTGAATCATTTATGTTTTCATATAGCTAGTGGGTGCCAAGTTTCTGTCTATACATGTTGCATATGATCATGGGGATAATAAAAGTCAAATTCAGAAGATTTCATCCATAAAACTCCAAAATCTCACTTATTTATAAAAAAATTCACATAATTCTTGGTAGAGTTAATAGTTCTGTTCATAGATAGCATGAGCTTATTAGAATCAAGCAATCTGAAAGTCTGTCCTTGAAAGACTAATGGAAAAAAATTTCTGATCTTTACATGAGAGCTGTTAACTCCCATTGCCATGTAATACAGTTATACTTTGCAGTTCCCACATTAAAGGAGGCCTGAGAATGTATCCCCAAAGCACGAGCTTAAAATACAAGACTCCAATTTGTGGTTAGCATTTACAGTGAAGGCAGTGAATGTGGTGACTGTATATACTTTTGCCCATTTATCTAAATAGGGCCTGCTCAGGAAATTTGACTCATAAAACTTTTAAAGTTAGGCCACAAGTTAGAAAATGACAGATTTTCTGTACTGGGATCTCCTGTTTAGACAGAAAAAAACGAAAACAAAAACACAAGTTTCACATCCTATGTATGAAACACCCCATTTATTCAAGTTTTACTTTATAAAATTTATTGGAGTCGTGTTTGTCTACTTAGCAGTTTAAAGAAATATTTGGCAGTTTTGCATTCTTCGAGATTATCACTCTTCAAGTGAAAGTGTTTTAAAAATAGGGTTCTTGTGATTTTATAAGTTTTGTGATGGAGTGCTGTTTTGTTATATGATTTTAACTTGGATTCTTTCCGCTTGCATTTGTTTACATAATTTCAGGAGGAATGCTAACATCTGAGTCCTGGATGATACTAATAAGCTAATTGCAGAGGTTTTAAATATCAGTAAAAAGTAAATTTGAAATGTATGAGCATTAAGCTTAATATAACTGTGCAAATTATTTGGTTCCTGATTCAACATGTTAAAGTAATGCAGTTGTATAATGTTGAAGACAACATTATGCTACACAGCAACCATTGTCAACTTCCTATTGTTTTATTTGGTGACGTTTTATATCATTTCTAATTTTTTAAGTTTTTTTTTTCTATTTTGTATACTCTTTAGTTAATAACAGAATCAGGCTTTGCCAGCTGTGACATAATCATTTAGCTGCTTTATATGGCAATATGTGGCAGATATGACTATTGCATGCCTTAATTTAGTTAGTATTTATTGATCACTTAATTTGTTCTTGTTTTTTAAGTACTCAAAAACTATGCTGTATATAGAGTAATGTGTCACAAGTGTGAACAGAGAAATAATGCTGATAATAATGCAAGATTTTGTAGAAGAAAGTGGCACAGTTGGAACACAAATGGAAGTTTTTAATGGCTTTTCTTTTTTGGAAGTGGGGATTGAACTCAGGCCCTTGTGCTTGCCAGGGAAATGCTTATTCCATGGAGCCATCTCCCCGGCCTCTTTCACGGCTTTTCTTTACATGTGCAGCTATGTTTTCTGTCTTTACGCTTATTTTACTTTATTTCATAGAGTCCATGTAAAGTTTTGCATATAGTCCTTAAAAGTATTCATATAAAGAAAAAATCTCTAGTTATATAAATGCTGCAACAAACATTTAAAAACTTTTATAAGGGATTCTTCGTAGACAACATTTTAAGAAATGTGCAACAATGCAAACATACTTTGCTAATAGGGTAAAGAGATAAGATTTTTCTCTCATTATCTAGCAGTAGCCTACCCACCCAATGTCATATACTTTGCTGTCTTTTGTCTTTCTGTTCAATGTGTTAGGGAAAACAATATTTACAAACACTAATAGTTGCAGTTTTCTCCTTTTACCTTTATAAACAACAGTCGTTCAAACCTGAAAACAGCATTACTTTTTTTTTCCCTGACTGATGTCACTACTATTTAGCCCTTCAGGGTTAGCATTTATTGATTTTGTTTTTACTTTGATTGGATCTTACCTACCTCAGTGCTTCAGTAAATTGAAACCTTCTGCAGTTCATGGAAGAAAGCTAAGAGCAAGGCTATGAGAAAATGTACTCTGACCTCAATTTGTCTCAGACTATATTGGTAAAACTGTTGTCACTGTGTTACAGAAGTGACCTTAACTGTATTTGTGTAAATCTAATTTACAGTATTCTAGAGAACTGTTGGAAGATGAGTCTTAAGGATTCAAATTAAAGCAATTTTAAAATTAAGAATTCAACTTTTGTGGCTATTTTACACAAATATTTTATAATTTCTCCACATGCACTAATTGCCATGCAATTTTTAAAGTAGAGCAATGATTTCTATAGGTATTTGCTGGGTAAATGGCAATGTGTTTGTCACATTGCAAAGGAGAATATTGTATACTGTTCATTTTTACAGAGCTTAGGACACAGTAACAAATGGGCCTGAGTTACTTGAAAAATACGTTGTTACAATAAATGCTAAATACTATCTAGGCTGTGAAAATAGTGATTATGGCATGATTATTGTTATTGTTGTTGATGTTTCCTTTTTGTTTTTTCTTTTGAGACAAAGTCTCGCTATGCAGTTCAGGCTGGCCTTGAACTCACTTTGTAGCCCTGACACTACTGTGAGTTTTAAGCTTCACTGCCAATTTAATTGATTAAGTGGCTGCCCATGGGATTAGTGAAGCATATTCCTGGGTATGCATCCAAAGTTCCTGGACGTGGGATTTTAGGTCTCTATCTAGCCCTTATCACCTTCCTCTGTGGCTCAATTCCACCACTGCCATGACCTAAGCAGCTTCATTACCACACTCTTCCACTAGGATGTTCCTCCTTTAGTGTTGAAAGAAAACAGACCAAATTTTCTGAGACCATGATCCAAATAGAGCTCTCCTCCTATATGCTGTCAGATAGGCTGGCCTAGCAACAGACTGTTGAGAAAGTTTATTAATTCAGCCCTATATACTTTTGTGTGGACTAGCTCTATTGTTTAGTATAATTATAATTTTTACTCATAGTTATCCTGAAACAACAAGAGTAAACAGAAACTGTGAAAAACAAAAAAAAAAAAAAAAAAAAAAAAAAAAAAAAAAAAAAAAAAAAAAAAAAAAAAAAAAAAAAAAACTGGGATAAAAGCCAGGAAAGCCTGAGAGTGGTAGAAGATTTCCCAAGGAATTTGTGAATTTAGCATTCAGTTGAGAGGTATTCAAAGATTAAAAACTGAATAAGAAACAAATGTGAAGGCTCACTGTCAAGTATTAACAACATCAAGACACGAAAGGACCTGGGAAACCTGGTGAAAACTATAGTAAAAGCAAGAGTAGCAGAACTAATTAGGAACAAATGGAAGCCAGACTGGGAAGTTGATATTCTGTTAAGTCACTGAATATCTGTGATGTCCAGCAATTTAAAGATAATTTAGAGCAAAGCTGAATTCCCAAATTTTACTGCCTATTAGAATCACTTGGGGAAGTATTAAAAGCCCATATGCTAAGGCTGCACTATGTACTACTGAAAGAGAATCTTAAGGATCACATCAGACGTTAGTGTTTTTAAAGATCTCTAGGTGATACCAAGAGATATACAACTTTTGGAAGGACCTTTGGAAGTCATGCATTCATGTGTCTAAGAAATTCTTAATAAAATTGAAGCCGATTTACAACGACACAGTTTTTTTTTTAATTTCTGCACTACAGTAGCAAGCATTTCAATATGTTTATGCTATTTGTTAAGTTTTATTTGAGTGATATTCAGAAAGGTAATTTACATGAAACTCCCTATAATTTTATTTGACTTTGTTGAGACAGTAACTCCAAGAAGCATAGCTTAACCTGGTTAGGACTTCCTGGTATTATTTTTTCTAAATACATAAATTAACTCATTGATGACAAGAAGTTTTCAAATGGCTTTACTTTTCCAGTTCCTGGAACATAGTAGGAAATTAGTATCTGCTATATTAATGATTTTTATTTATTTATTTGTAAAAATAAGGTTTGGCACAGCAACAATATTATGCTTCTAAATACACTAAGTATATTTCTATTTTTTTTAAAGAGGAAAATGTGTATTTTTTCCTCTTTAAGCATTACATGTACTGCTTTACTTGTGCATATACTAAAAAATAGGCAAATCTTTCATGGTTGTATACTTATACTTTATTTTATATAGTTTTAATTTGATATGGAAAATCTTTTTAAGGGATTGTGCTAGACAAAACAGTTTTGGAATCACAGAGATAACGTAGGCTATTTTGCTGAATTTCTAATGTGTTTATGAAACATGGGCTACGTGACCCATTAATCATGAGTCTTTCTCCCCCAAACCAGGTATACAGCCCCAGTGTAACCTATTATATATCTGCATCCCTGAATACAGTTTGAGATACTAAGAAAATCATACATGAAAGGATTAATGGAAAAACACAATAAGCTGAAAACAGATGCACAAAAATGCAGTCATATTTGCCAGAAGATGAAATGAAGCCCAGTGGAGCAAGAGCAGGCTTTCCAACAAATGGTGCTCGAACAACTGAATATCCATGCACAGCAACACTTCGGCTTAGACGCAACAGAAAAGAAGGACCCATAAAAGGAATCAATTCACAAATTGTACTTCATTACTATTAAAAAGAAAAAAAAGTACTATGAACGATAGCATTGAGAGAATGAAAACACCGTTCACAGTTAAGACAAAATATTTTAAAAAGTACATAAGCAATAAAATTTTCCCATCAAAAATGTAAAATGACTTTTATTGGACAAAATGTAATGACGTGTATGGTATAGTTGTCTGTAAACTTTGTCTAAATCTAAAAATTTGAAAGTAAATATTTACTATGGGCTTTGCATTTGTGTTCCTGAATTCCTATTTTGATGCCTCTTAAAGGTATTGATAGATTTAGGGGAGGAGCACAGGGAAAATAATCAGGTCATGAGCGTGACTAGGATCGGTGTGTTTTTGAGGGGCTGAAGAGAGCAGATTCTCTCAATCCACTATGTGAAGCCAGAAATTGAAGACACTCTCCCTGATAAGAATGAGTAGTGAGTATGCCAATTTCTGACAACTGAATTTTTATGAAATACAGAGCTGCAAGAAATCAATTTCTATTGATCAGAAGCAACCTAATCCCTGTTACTTTATTACATAACCTCTAGTGGACTAAGACATCAAATATCAGTGAACAATGTGTTTCATAAAACAATGGCCTTTATTTTCACAGACTGACAAAAGAGAACTACATATTTTATAGAATGATTAAAATACACAAAATTTTATTACTTGGACTTTCCCTTTTTAATCCTAAATTCAGTAATAAAATAAAATATACACAAGTACTTTAGAAGACTAAAATTCATGTAGTGCGTGTGTAGCAACATGTAAAAACAAATTTAACATCAGTAAATAAGAGGGAGAACAGAAAGCTGCAACAATGGCACAAGTGATAACATTTGGTGGGAGAGAACAGAGACTACAATAATTTTCCTAAACCCATAAAATGGTGATAATTTAGGTTATGAAGTAAAATAGAAATGATGTTAAAGGAAGCACAGTCCATTGGAACATTGCCTGGCAGAAATAAACATTGTCGAAATTGTGTATAATAGATTTACTAAATATTAAACAGAATGTCTGCCTTTCAAAAATAAAAATAAAACAAGCTTTTAAATCTGTCAGGAAGTTCAGTGCTTATAACTAGAACAATCACTCCATTTCATAATACCATTATTACAGATTTTTCTGTTTGTAACTTATATATTAACACCCACTCATAGCAACACACATTTGTGATACACACACACACACACACACACACACACACACGCACATACACATGAAGTAAGAAAGTAAATTTCAAGATATTTTTTCATATCCTAATATACCATTTAAAAATTTGTTTTTAAGCCACATTTTTCACCTTTGGTTCTCTTTGACCTTTTGAAAAGAAGTGTTTAGTATTTCAAATCATGTTATGTTCATCAACCAAAATCAGATTATGTCTCGGTGAAAGGAATGTGACAGATGTGACATGACAAGGGCAGCCGGCTGTGACACGCCGCCGTCTTCAAAATATTAAGGAGCTTTGTAGATGAAAACAAAGTAAAATGTCTGATTTCAAGGGTGTGGAGACGACACTTTTATAACTAAAGAAGAAAGTCAAAGGTGCATGTAGGTGTCATAAAACAATTTTAGTAGCTATAAATAATAGTTGCATTTAAAAAATGTATATCAATACATACAGAAAATATACAAAATAATGAGACCCTCTGTATAATGTATTTAGTATGCCTCATATTAAAATAAGGAATTCTGAGATAATTAAAATTTGAAAATAAAAATGAGGTATGGAATTTTAATGTAAAACAAAAGCACAATTAATGAATTCTTGGTGTAGATATATAATGACAAACCAATAATATGTTACTCTGTTCTTATCATTGTGTTTCTACTGTTGTTTGATGTGGCTTCCTTTATGTATGGAAACTGATGTAAGCATTCTAACTTTGTAGCGCATAAGTCACATAAAAACATAAATTGCATTGTCCAGTAGTGGAAGCACATAATTTTAGCATTTGGAAATATTTTCCTTTCATTCATCTGTCAGTGTATGTATCTATCTATGTATCTACCCATTTATCTTTATGTTTAAAGTTATTTTAAGTGTTACATTTAAACTCAAACTTGAACATTTTTACTGGATGTGATTTTCAGACAGAAAACGTTTAAGATTAAACCAAGATTAAATGTTACATTTAATCTTAGTAAACATATCTGTCTCCTCAAATATTTATCATTTTCCTATAGGGAAAAGTCTGAGAGTATTTGCTTTCAGCTTATTGAAATATGCAATACATTATAATTATCTCTATGCACCCTACACCACAAATGCAAGCAGAAATGTCTTAATGCTCTCTAACTAAAACTTAATATCTGTTGATTGAGTATCCCATAACTTCCCACTCCCTTTTTCCCTATTTTCTCATAAAAATAATTCTCTCAACTTCTGTGTTGCCAACTTTTTTTATTTTTTTTATTTTATTTTTTTATTTTTTTAGCTTTTGGAGACAGGGTCTCACTATGCAATTCAGGCTGGCCTTAAACTCACTTTGTAGCTCAGGCTGGTCTTGAACTCACAACAATCCTCCTGTCTCAGCCTCCTTAGTGCTGGGATTACAGGCATGCGCCACCATGCCCAGCTTTTTTATTTTTTTTTTTATTTTTATTTTTTTTAGCTTGCCAACTTTTTTTAGATATCACATATGGATGATACCAAAGACTTTGCTTTCACGTCTTGGCAAATTCCTTTTAACAGTGCTTTCCTTCTTCTTCCATTTTGTTACAAATGGTAAAATTTCAGTGTTGTATTTTATTGGATGTATTTCATACTACATAAATACTACATTTTCTGTGTGTGTTCATCAGTACATAGACACTTATTTCCCTTTGATAATCAGTATGCTGCAGTGAACATAGAATTATAGTGTAGTGACATACTGAATTGTCTCCCTTTACAAACACTCAGTGATGAATTACTGGATTATATTATTCTATTCTTTTTAATTTATTGAGAAATTTCCATTTTGTTTTTCCCTTATGACTACTAATCTAATTTACATTTCAATCAATAATATATGAGTTTCCTGTACTATAAATATTTCCCAATACTTGATATCCTTAATTTTTATATAGTAGTCATTCTTAGTGGAAAGAAATTATGTTTTCTGGTTTGTATTTCCCAGTGCTTTGTGATGTTGAGCACATCTTTCTTTTTTGGTTTTATTTAATGGGAAAAAGGGAGTGATAGAAAAATAGCAGTAGTTATTATATTGAAAAGTGTTAACTTAAAGTAGCCCAACAGAGTTTATCATATGGCTTAAAGATTCCCAATAGCAAAAACAAAACGAAGCAAACAAAAGTTCTCCAAAGATATTAGCATTAACTTTTCCTTTCAATGAATGAAGTGAAACGAGTAGTATTACTATCTTATAGTTTGTTTCTCTCCTATTCCATTCCTTCCTTTCCCTTTTCCCTCTTTCCTTCTTTATTTGAACAATTTCTTCCTGTTTCACAATATCCATTTCATAATATCTATCTGGACCTTATTTACTCTTATTCTTTCAGTTCCTCACACCAGGGAGAAGGTACGATGCTTCCATATGTGAGTATGATTTATTTCCCTTACAGTTATGGTCTCTACTTGCATCCATTTACCTATCAAAGACTTAAGTTTATCTTTCTTATGGCTGAGTAGTATTCTGTTGTGTAAACTAAGCCTATCTTGTTTACCCATTCATTAGTTCTTGGGCATTTGGGTTTTTGCAATACTTCGCTATTACAAATTGTGCTGCTATAAACATGGATGTACATGTATCTCTGTAGAAGGAATGCCTGAGTGGAATGTGGCCTTTAATCCTAGCTTTTAAATTTTTTTTTTATTTTTTATTTTATTGAAGTACAAATGTCAATCAGACAGTTTCAAGACACCTTAATAATACAGATTCGATAAATTAATACATTGCAAACTTTTCATGCTGTTTTGGTATCGTACAAGGTCATACATGATATTACACTTACAGACATTATTATAGCAGACGTCTCATCAATGAATTAAGAGTGTAGCTGCTTACTTATCTAATTTTTTATACCTGAATTATATCAAAAATTCAATAATTATTTTCCTAGTGGATGACCGTAGTACTAGAAGCCGACATAATATCCTGTCCCAACCACCATTAGTACAGATCTTGCCTCTCATAGGATTATGTAGAAGCACAGCGTTATCTATCCCAACTGCACTGTCCATACACATACATCAAGATTCTTCCTTTCTATACCCCTTCCTTTGTCTACACCTGTCAAAGATGGGCACTCCATTGTTATTCAACCAACTTAGGTGCTTGAACTCAACACCACAATCCAACACAGTCCAGCATTCTACAACAATAGTGAGTGATTAAAAGAAATTGTCGACCATAGCCATTAACAGCTCAGCTCAATATTATGGCCCCACGATGAAAGAGAAGAGCTACAAGGACAGCCAACATTTTGGCCCTAGCCTTTCAAGGTCAGTGAAGACTCAGGACATAGGAAAACCTGTACTGCAACATCATGAAACTCAGGTGAGCTCCAAATTTTCTGAACAAGGAGATTTTGGAGCCACAGAGGAAAGAGATCGAAGATCTATAGTGTGCCTGGGGAGAGTCACATGGAGAGAAAACTTTCTCTCAGGCTCTCACGGAGAGCAAACTGGTCAAGCATTGGCCGTGCCTCATCCACATGGATGACACAGACAAAGGAACTACAGAATAATGTACAGGACTACAAGATAAACCCTGAGAGGACTTCACTGACCACATAGAAAATAGAAAGTTCATGTGTTGGTATATAAGTCTTGATCTATCTAGGTCTTAACCATCCAGCAGAAAAGTATAAAAATGAAGTAATCCTAGCTTTTTTTTTAATTTTTTTTTATTTTTATTTTTTGTCTTTTTGAGACAGGGTCTCACTATGCAGTTCAGTCTGGCCTTAAGCTCACTTTGTAGCTCAGGCTGGTCTCGAACTCACAACAATCCTCCTGCCTCAGCCTCCCGAGTGCTGGGATTACAGGCATGCGCCACCATGCCCGGCTAATCCTCCTAGCTTTTTGAAGAATTTTCTTTCTGATTTCCACAATCATTGCACCAGTCTACATTCCAACCATTGGTGGAGAAGTGTT
>PVKA01001260.1:62488-78499 GCA_004027165.1 Ctenomys sociabilis
TTTTTTTTTTTTTTTTTTTTTTTTTTTTTTTTTTTTTTTTTTTTTTTTTTTTTTTTTTTTTTTTTTTTTTTTTTTTTTTTTTTTTTTTTTTTTTTTTTTTTTTTTTTTTTTTTTTTTTTTTTTTTTTTTTTTTTTTTTTTTTTTTTTTTTTTTTTTTTTTTTTTTTTTTTGGTGCAGGGTCTCACTATGCGTGCAGCCCACATTCATAGTGATCTTCCTGCTTTTTGCCTCCCATGTGCTGGGATTACAGGTGCATGCCACCGCACCTGGATTGCATCGCCGGCTCAGCACACCCGAAGGTGGGGCCGGCGCGGCTGGGGGAACCAAGGATCGAACACTGGTCCCTGCGCTTACCTAAGCAAGCGCTTAGTCCGCTGAGCTATACCGCCGGCCCTATATATTCATTTACCACTTGTATTTCTTCACATAATTATTCACATCAGGTGCTCATTTTTTAATTGGGAAATTAATTGGGGAGGGTCTTGATCTTTATCAATTCTTTACATGTTTTAGATGTGACCTTTCTCTAAGGGACAACTGGCTGAAATATTTTACCACGCTGCTGACTTTTCACTCTGTTGCTGATTTCTTTTGATATGCCAAAGCTATTTTAGTAAGATGAGGTCCAACTATTCTTTCTCCACAGTCTGGGTTTTGTTCATGAACTCTGCCTATACATACGGCTACAAGATTTCTACCTATCTTCTAATCTTTCCCATTAGATCTAGGTCTGTTGTTTCACTTTGCTGATACCATGTTGATTTTATCACAATAGGTTTGTAGTATAATTTTAAGTCAGGGATGGTAATTCCCCCTCACTTGCCATTGTTTTCCAAAATTGTTCTTGCTTGTCTAGGTCTCTTCTGTTTACAAATGAATTTAAAGAATCTTTTTTCTAGTTCTGTGATCCTAACAGTAATTTTATCAGGATTTTCCCTGGAAGGAGGATTATGTTCACTATGTTAGTGCTTCCTATCCAAGAGCATGGGATGGCATTTCTTTTTCTGATGGCTCTTTGATTTTCTTTTTCATACAACATCAATTTTCAGTGTGCACATCTTTTATTTCTTTTGTTAGATTTATACTTAAGTATTTCAATTTTCTATCTTATTTATTGAATATATTTGGTAGAGGGTCTCAAAACATCTCAGACTCATAATGATACTCCTCCTTTCATCTCTCCAGTGCTGGAATCATAGGTGTGCATCACCGCGCTGGGTCTAGGTGGCCAGTTCAACATGCACATGAACAGGGGATCAAATACCAGTGTCTGAAGCAGGCCCATATTCTGCTGAGTAATCTTGCAGGCCAATTTTTCAAGCTTTTACATTATTATTGGGTTGGTTTCTCTAATTACTCTTTCAGTGTATTTGTTATTTCCATACAGGAATCCTATTCATTTGTCAGTATTGACTCTGTATCCAGATATCCTAATGCATTTGGTTATGAAATCTACATGTCTTTTCTTGGAATTTTGGGGGTTTTCATGTCATCTTCAAATTTAACTTTTTCCTTTCTTTTTTTTTTTTTGGTCTTTTTGAGACAGGGTCTCACTATGCAGTTCAGGCTGGCCTTAAGCTCACTTTGTAGCTCAGGCTGGTCTCGAACTCACAACAATCCTCCTGCCTCAGCCTCCCAAGTGCTGGGATTACAGGCCTGCGCCACCACGCCCGGCTTAAGATTTTTTTTTTTTTTTTTTTTGGCTCATGGTTTCAGAAGTTTTTATTTATTTATTTATTTTGGCAGAACCAGGGATTGAACTAAGACCCTTGCGCTTGCCAGGGAAGCACTTATTCTACTGAGCCATCTCTCTACCCCACTTTTTCCTTTCCTATCCTTATTCCTTTCTCTTTTCTAATTACTCTGCCTAATGTATGCAGAACTATATTAAATAAGAATGTGATATTGGACATCCTTATCTTGTTCCTGATTTTATACTGAAAGCTTTCCTCTTTTGACTATGTGGTATGACACTATCTATTGGTTTGTTATAGATGAATTTTATAAGATTAAAATGAAGACTATCTACCTCAGTTTTCTGTGTAGTTTTATTATAAATGGGTGTTTAAGTTTGTCAGATTTTTTCTGCATCTATTGATCTGATCACTTGACTTTTGTTATTTGCTCTCTTGATAGAGTACATTATATTTCTTGAATTTGCATATGTTGAACATATCCTGCATATCCAGTGTAATCCTATTTGGGCATGTTGCATAATATTCTTGGTGATTTGCTTTAGCATCTATCAGCTTTTATATTGATATTTTTTTTTGTTTTATCTATCTTCATTGGGGAGATTGGCCTGCAGCTTTCCTTTTGGTTGGATTATTCTCTCATTTCTGCATGAATGAAATGCTTCTGGCTTGAAATGAGTTTGGAAATATTGCTTCCTTTCTATTTCTTTGACGATTTTGAGGGTAATGGTATTTAATCTCTAAATTTCTTCTTTTTTTTTGTTTTTCCATTTTTAATGTATTTGGTACAGGGTCTCACTATGCAGCTTGTACTCATAGTAATCTTCCTGTTTTCAGCCTCCAGATTGCTGGTATTACACAGGTGTGCCACCAAGCCTGGACTCTATTAAGGGTTCAGCATGCCCCAAGGGTGGAGCCAATGTGGTGTGCAGGACCCAGGATTGAACCTTGGTCCTTTTGCTTGTCAAAGCAGGCACTTAGTCCACTGAGCCATCTTGCCAGCCTTTAGCCCTCTAAATTTTTTTAGAACTCAGAAGTGTCCAACAGGATGTGGGCTTTTCTTCTTTGTTAGGTTTTTAATACATTTTCAACTGACATTGAGATATTTAGGATTTCATATCTTCTTGATTTGGCTTTGTTAGCTTATATGTATCTAGGAATCTGTCCATTTCATCTGTTTTCCACTTTGTTAAAAATAGAACTTCTCAATGTGGATATTGGTGATATTCTCGATTTCTGTAGCATCTGTGGTGATTTCACCCATTGCAATCCCCATTAGAGTCTTTTCTTTCTTACTTTTGTTAAAAGGCTGGCTAAGGATTTATCAATTTTATTTAACTGTTCAAAGAACCACCTCTTGAATACATTGATTCTTTGTATTGCTTTATTAGTCTCAGGTGCAATAATGTTTTCTCTGATTTTTGTAATTTCTTCCTCTATATGAGCTTGGTCTGTGTTTTTCTTGAAGTCTGAAGTTTAACATAATGTTTTTTGTTTTTTGTTTTTTTAATTTAGTCTCATTCTGTCATCCTGATATGGTTGCTCATCACTTTACATTTCTCTCTGTGGGCTGTCGGTTCTGATATATTTTATCAACATTATCATTTGGTTGTAGATAATGCTTTGTTTTATGTTCATTTGGTTTTTGTTTTCTTGGTTGTTTTTGGTAGCGGTGCTGGTTAGGTATGTGGCTCTACCACTGAGACACATACCTAACCCTGTAGATGCTGTTAAGTTTCTTCTTTAATTTCATCTGTTAGCCATACATTGCTCATTATGGTTTTATTTAATTTCAATCTACTTATGGATAGTTGTGCTTTCTTTTGTCATTGATTTCCAATGTCATTATAGTATGGTCTGATACTATGCAAAGAATAATTGCAATTCCTTTCTATTTACTTACACATATTCTACTGGACATTCTGTAGTCTACTTTGAGGACATCCTACGTACAGCTGAGAACAATGTTCTGAGAACAGTCTGATGTGGATTGGAGCACTGTGTACACATCAATTAAGTCCATAATAGTCCATTGTATGATCACTTTCCGTATGTAGATTTTCAAAACTTTTTCTATAGTCCACTTCTTTTTTTTTTTTTTTTTTGGCAGAACCAGGGATTGAACTTAGACCCTTGTGCTAGCAAGGGTAGCACTTATTCCACTGAGCCATCTCCCCGACCCCTATATAGTGCACTTTTGAGGAAGCTTTTTTGTCTGTTAATTACTGAGTGTGTCACATGTTCTTCAAACTAAACACTGTTCGTACAGTGTAGAAGTATCTTCTCTCAAAAAGGCACATAAATTAATTAATTAATTAATTTAATTAAATAAATATCTGTGCTCATTGTGTAGACTGTGATTTCTGTTGTGGTGGTTCCTTTCCTGAGCAGGTAAAGATTTTGATATCTTTTCCAGATTAACTATTGACCAGTTCAATGCTCTAAATCATTTCTTCTATATTTTTTCTAGTAGTTTTATAGTCTCACAATTCATGTTTAAGTCTTTAATTGAATTTTATAAACTGGTGAGAAGTATAGTGCTAGTTTCATTCTTCTTCAGATTTCCTTTCCCTCAGGCATATTTTTAAAAAAGTCTGTTCTTATCTCAATGTATTTTTTGGCATCTTGGTCAAAATTATGTGACTGGAGATGTGTGTGTGTATGTGCTTGATTACATTTATGTAATTTCTGCCAGAGTGCCTACAGCAGTGTAGCATGTATTGAAATAAAGAAGTGTAAACTTTCTCTTCCATTATTTTTGCCTAAATTTGGTTTGGCCTTTATTCACTTTTTGTGATTGAATATAAGTTTTTTCATTTTGTGTGTAGTTTTATGAGAAGTCTCTCGTATTTCAAAAAGATCACTATGAATGAATACATTGCTATTTGAATTACAAAATTTTAACAATATCAGATAACTGATCTATAAATTCTTCATTTTTATTTTGGATATTTTTGTTATATTCATTAAAGTTCGTAAATAATTTATTTACAATGTGCATTTTATTATTAATCTCATGCTCTGTATTCATTTCAGAAATATTTCTCTAAAATTCACTCTGTCAACATCTTATATATTTCACCTTTCAATATTTGTCTACAATTTTTAAAATGTTATGTAAGTAGTGATTTTCAATAAAGTTAATAAAAAATAATAATATTATGCAAGGCATAATGGCATATCCCTGTAATCCTGGCACTGGAGAGGCTGAAGCAAGATGATCACTATGAATTTTAGACTGGCCTGGGCAACATAGTAAGTTCTAGGCCTGGACTACAGAGTGAGACTTTGTCTTAAAATTTTTTTTATGTCTCCTGCTGTCTGAGTTTCCTCTTCAATTTACTCCTACATAATTCATAGATTTCGTCATGTAAACTTGTCCGTTTCTTCTACTCTATCAATTATACCAGTTATTTACTTGTTCATAATGGTACCTTCATCCTCTGTATTTCTGTTGTATCAGCTTTTACATTTCCTTTTTAATCTCTGATTTTATTTTCTTTGAACTTTTGTTTCTCTTAAATTACCTAATGTTTTGCTGATTTTGTTTCTCTGAGAAACATTCTCTTTTTTATTGATTTTTAAAAATTATTTTGTTCATCTCTTTCATGTATTTCTTCAGCATGTTTCATTTGTCTTATCTCTGTGCACAATTACTTTGGTTTATTTGTTTTCCAGTTTCTTACGTGTCAGTGATCAGTTCTTAACTTGATATTTTCTAGTTTTTAAATGTAGACTGACTGTTATACAAGTTTCTTACAATATTTCTTTAGCTGTGTCACAAAAGTTTTGATATACTCTATTTTTATTTTAATTTGTTGCAAACTTTTATATCCTCTTCTTGACTTCTTCCTTGTCCTCATGGGCTTTTGATAACAAGGTGTATTTTTTTTCATGTTTGTGTATGTGTACATTTTACAAAGAGTTTTATGTTATTTATTTCTAGTTTTATTATACTATGCTTACAAAAAGATACTTATATTTTTTATCACTCTTGTAATTTGTTGGAACTTATTTGGAGACTTAAGGCATTATCTATGTTCAAGAAATCCTGGTACGAGCCAGACAAATAGCTCAGCTTTAATCCGCTGCAAGCATGGCAGGGGCCAGGGTTCAATCCGCAGGTCTGCCTTGCTGGCTCTGCCCCCAGGCATGCTAAGACAGCAATTGAGACTAAGCGTGGTGGCCTGGACCATAATCCTTGTTCTTGAGAGGTTGCAAACAGGCGGATCAACATGAGTGTGATCCAGTAGTGAGACCCTGAACACCATGTAGACCCTTCGCTAAAAAAAAAAAAAAAAAAAAAAAGAAAGAGCTGGGCATGGTGGCGCATGCCTGTAATCCCAGCACTTGGGAGGGTGAGGCAGGAGGATTGTTGTGAGTTTGAGACCAGCCTGAGCTACAAAGTGAGCTTAAGGCCAGCCTGAACTGCATAGTGAGACCCTGTCTCAAAAAAACAAAAAAAAAAAAAAAAAAAAAAAAAGAAAGAAATCCTGGTGCCTTTTAGAAGAATGTGCCTTATGCCCCTGTTTAACAGAATTTTCTGTACATAGCTGTCAGTTTCACCCTGTAGCATGGAGTTTAACTGTAACATTTCTTATTCATATTTTGCATGAGTGTTGAAAGTGGGATGTTAAAGTCCTTAACTTTTATTTTCTTGGGGACCATTTTACTTTAGGTTTATATACATTTGCTTTCTAAATTTGGATGTTTACTATCATGTGCTCATATATCTATAATACATATTTTTCATACTGTATTGATTCTGAAATAATTAAATAATAACAAGCAATAATCTTCCTCACTCATTTAGTATCTTTAACAACTATTTTATCTGATTAATAAAGTTAATAGATACAGATATTTCTGTCTATATCTATGAGATTGCATGGAATAACTTATCTCAACTTTCATACTTATACTTGCCCTAAAAGGTTAGATCAATTTCATACAAACAGCATTGAGTTGTATTGTTTTTGTTTTTATTGATTTCTGATTTTTTTTTCTTTTTGCATGTCATTTATCAAGAAGAATAGGTTTTTCTTAAAGGTATCACATTATAATTTTTCTATACTTACACTTCAGAGCCATTAAGTCAAATAAAGATTATTAGCACTGCAGTTTTGTGAAAGTCATTTTGATTACTAAGGATAACTGAGAGGGCTACTAAGGGAGCACTCAGGGAATGTGGTTGTGAGAGACACAGTAGTGATTCATGTCCCAGGAAGAATGGAGTAAACACAGCAAGACTTCACTGCATTGCTCAGCATAGTATACAAATTAAAAGTTGTAAATTATTTAATTTTGGAATGTCTATTTGTTATCTTTTTACACTGTGGCTGACTATGGTTAACTGAAAACATACAAATGAAAACCACACAGAAGGGACTAGGAAAAAAGGGACTTAAATAACTACCATCAATAAATAGTATCAAATTATTTTATGGCTCTAAAGCACAAGGTAGTTAACTTTTGAACAAATTATATTTGGAAAACATCATAACAGTTTTCTACAACTGTACCACATTATTTTTTGTTTTGTTTTGTTTACAGTATTAATGAAAATAATCAGATATGGTACTTAGAAAACAGTAGCAGAAATAAAGAGAACATGACTGGAGAGGATTAATTTTACTCCAGTTTGGGATATATAATTTAAGTTCTATTATGTTGCTTTTCATTTTTTGTAAACAAAAATTGAACTAATTTTCCTATCATAGTTTGATTCTATTTTATTTTTCTCATAATTTTTTTGAGAAACAAATAGCAATGAGACAGTTTCAAATCCTATTAGTAGGACAGCTTCAATAATTAATACATTGAATATTGTTATCTTAGTGGTTATTCATTATACAAGATGCAGACATGATATCTTGTTTACAAAGAATATTAGAACAAATATTTCTATTCATTGAATTAGGAGAGTATAGTTGTATATCTATCCTATTTTGAATATACAGATACAAAATGATCATTCATTTGTATTCCCTTTTTTTTAGTTGTGTCATTTAAAAATTATAAGTTTGTGAATTCAGGGAAATATTCTAAAGTAGTCCAGTATTCCATAATAGTAGTGGGTTCTCCATAAGACTGGCAAGGTCAGAAGTTATTAGCCTTTTACAGCTCAGCATATTAATATGGCTTTACTTTTTATGCTTCATTTTAATACTTCTCCATTGGATGGTTAAGACTAAGATAAAGCAAGACCTATATAATAAGAAATGTAGTTTTTGTATCTAATAAGATCAGTCAAATCCCCTCAGAATTTATCCTGAAACCCTGGTCCTCTGTCAGTGTCAGCCATGTGGATGAGTCATGGCCATTGCTAGACCAATTTGCTTTCTCTGAAAGCCTGAGAGAATATTTTCTCACCATGTGACTCTCCTTAGGCACACTCTACACCATTGATCATGTTCCTCTGTAGCTTCATAATCTCCTTGATCAGAAAATATGGGACACAACTGAGTTACATGTTGTAAAAGTTCAGGTCCTTCTCTGTACTGAGTCATCACTGAACTTGAAGGCTAGGGCCAAAATGTTGGTTGCCCTTCCAACCCTCCTTTTTCACTAATTTATGGTCTACAAAATTAGGTTATTAATGCTACAGAACAGAAACTTCTTATTGTTGTTACTCTTAAACCGAGGCTGTTGAGTTTCACATCATTATCTGTCTGAGCATCAGGCATAATATGGAACAGGTATTTTTCATCAAGTATTGATATAAAATAAAAGTAAAAATAAACTTAAAAATATGAATAAACAAGTACATATTTTTACACAGTTTAGAAATCTAACTACATATAGCATTGTAGCAGCATCCCCTTTCCCGTCTCCTGCCGTCATTCACCATTCCTTTACTTTTCAAATAAATACCCAAAAAAAGCACGGTAGCAACTGGTATGTCATGAAAAGCAGTGCAAATTCAGGAGACCACGATGACAGGCACTCCGATCATGACCCTATTATTATACATTGCCATCTTCAGTACAGTTGCTTAATTCACAGGTATCAGCATAGCTAGTTAGTCAGGGTGAAAAGTCCCCCAATTAACTTCTAGCTTCGAAAACCTTCTGAAGATTCTCAGGATCAAAGACCCATCTTGCACATATAAATGTATGGCCTTGTCCCTGTCATGTTTCCTAGATTTTTTCCTTTCTCTCTCCTCGTTGTCTAATCCTCAAGTTCTCACTCTCCTTTTAATTGTGTTATACATTTCTATTCGTATTTCTTCTTTTGAGTTCTTATTCTAGGGAGACTCGACAATATTTACAGATCTGGATCTGGTTTATTTCACTTATGAGTATATCTTCCAGTGGCGTCTACTTACATAAGAAGGATTCGAGTTTATCATTCTTTGTAGCCGAATAGTACGTACTCCATTGTATAAAATACCACATCATTTTCATCCATTCCTTCAGTGATGGGCATCTTGGTTATTTACAAGATTTGGGTATCACAAATTGTGCTGCTATAAACATAGGTACACATACATCTCTATGAAGAGATGTTTTAGATCTTCCAAGACAATGTCCAGTAGGGGAATGGTGGCTTTGAATGGGATTTCAAGGCCTAGATTTAGAGGAGTCTCCACACTGGCTTCCTTAGTTGCTGCACCAGTCTTCATTCCCACCAGCAATGGAAAAAATTTCCTTTTTCCCCCACAGCCTCTCCAACATTCATTGTTGGTTGATTTCTTTATGATAGCAATTCTTTCTGGGGTGAGATGTTATCTCACTCTAGTTTTAATTTGCATTTGAAGGGTGGCTGGTGATGTGGAGCATTCTTTCATATATTTATTTGCTTCTTTAATTTCATCCCCTAAGAAATGTGTGTTCATCTCGGATGCCCATTTCTGGATTGGGTCTTTAAATTTTGGGGCACTAATATTTTTTTAGTTCTGTATAAATTCTAGAGAGAAGAAATTTGAGTGTTTATTTGTCAAGATTTTTTCCCAAATTTGTGGGCTACCTTTTCACTTTGTTGGTAATTTCTTTGGACGTACAAAAACTTTTCAATAAGAGGAAGTCCCAGTAGTTAATTTTTTCAAGTGTTTCCCATGCAGTTTGATTTTTGTTCATGAACTCTTTGCCTACCGCTTTATCTTCAAAAATTCTTCCTACTTTCTCTTCCAGGAGAGTTAGTGTTTCTGTTTTATCTTTTAGATCTTTAATCCACTTTCTTTCTTCCACAGAGCATGTTTGGCGCCTTTGTCAAAGATAAGGTGGGGGAGTGTGTTCCTAGAGGCTTCTGCACTCTCTATTCAATTCCATTGATCCTCAGTTCTGTTTCATTTCCAGTACCATGCTTATTTTATCACAATAGCCTTTTAGCATAATTTCAACTCAGGAATTATAATGCTTCTTACCATGTCATTTTTGGCCAGAATTGGCTTTGCTATTCTAGGTCTTTTCTGGTTCCTAATGAATTTTAGTAATGATTTCTCTAGGTCTAGGCGTCATGTTGGTGGTAGTTTGATAGGGATTGCATTATATCAGTTCCGCAATATTCAGAGTATAGTCATCTTCACAGTGTTGGTTCTTCCTATTCAATAGCAGGGAATAACTTTCCATTTCCTGAAACCCTCTACCATCTCTTTTTTGAGATTACTGTACTTTTCTTTGAAAAGATCATTCTTTTGTTAGATTAATTCCAAGGTATTTCATTTTCCTCTGTGCTACTATAGAAGGTATTTTTTTCTATAATTTCCGTCCTCACTGAGTTTCCATCTGTGTAGTAGAATGCATTTGACTTTTGGATATTGACTTTGTATCCTGCTATTCTACTGAATTTGTGTATTAATTCTAGTAGCTTCTTTGTGGAGTTTTTGGTCTTCCAAGTAAAGTACCATTTAATCTGCAAATAATGATAATTAAACTTCTTCTTTATTCTTATTCCTTTTAATTCTCTCTCTTGTCTAATGGCTCTAGTTAATGATTTGAGAACCATATTGAGTAGGAGCGTTGTTAGAGGATATCCTTGTCTTCTGCCAGATCTATGAGTAAAATATTTTAGGTTTTCCCCATTTATGATTATGTTAGCCATTAGATTATCATAGATAGCTTTTATCAGATTGAGGTAGAGGCCATTTCTTGCAATATTTTGTAGGACTTTGAACGTGAATGAGTGCTGGTCTTTATCAAAAGCTCTTTCTGCATCAATTAAGATGATCAAGTAGTTTATATTTTCTGCTCTACCGATATAGTGTACTGCATTTATAGATTTGTGAATATTGAACCATCTTTGCATGCCTGGGATAAATCCACCTGTTCATGGTGTATGATCTTCTTGATGATTTGCTGTATTCTATTTGTTAGGATTTTATTGAAGACTTTCACATCTATGTTCATGAGGGAGACTGGCCTTCTTTTTTAGTTTTGTCTTTCCCTGGGTTTGGTATCAGTATAATACTTACCTCAAGGAATGATTTTTTAGGAGGATTATTTCCTTTTTAATTTCATTGAAGATGTTGAAGAGTATAGGGATTGTGTATTCCATAAATTTCTTGTAGAATTCAGCTGTGAATCCATCAGGACCTGCACTTTTCTTGGTCAGTAGGTTTTTTTTTTTTTTTTTTTTTTATTCCATTTTGCATTTCACTGGCTGTTATAGGGTCAATGAAAGTTGTTATATCTTCTTGATTCAGTTTTGGTAATTTGTGCCTTTCTATGAATCTGTCAATTACGTCTGTATCTTCTATTCTATGACAGTGAACATTCTCAAACTAGCTATTGATAATCTTCTAAATTTCCACTCAGTGGTGATTATGTCCTTTTCATTCCTTATTGCTTGTATTTGAATTTTTTCTTTCCTCTTTTAAATGAGGTTTCCTTAGGGCTTATCGATTTTATTTAATCTCTCAAAGAACAAGCTTTTTGGTTTATGTATTCTTTTAACAGTTTTCTTCTTCTCAATTGAATTAATTTGTGTTCTAATCTATGATTTCTTCCAGATTGGGCTCTGGGCTTCAATTGCTGTTCTTTTGCTATATGTTGGAGGTGTAGCATTAAGATGTTTTTTTGTTCCCATTTTTTTTATTGAAGTACAAATAGCAATGAGACAGTTTTAGGACATATTAACAGGACAGATTCGATAAATTAATACATTGAAAACTGTTTTCATAATGTTTTGGTATCATACAAGGTGCATACATGATATTATGCTTACAGACATTATGACAGCAGATGTCTCTTATCAGTAAATTAAGAGAGTGTAGCTGTTTATGTATCTTATTTTTATAGCTGAATTATATCACAGATTCAATAATTAATATTTTCTACCTTGTTATTTTCCTAGTGGTTGTCCATAGTAATAGAAGCCGACATAATAACTTGTCCAACCACTATTAGTTCAAATCTTGCTTCTCATAGCATTGTGCAGAAGCACAGCATATTTACCCTAACTGTACTGTTTATACACACACATCATGATTCTTCTTTTCTATACCCCTTTTCTTTGTCTAGACCTGCCAAAGATGGGCACTCCATTGTCATTAACCCAATTTAGGTGCCTGAACTCGGCAACACAATCCAACACAGTCCAGCATGCACAATAATAGTGAGTTATCTGAAGAAGTTGTTGACTGTAGCCATTTACAGCCCAACTTATTATTATGGTCCAGTGTTGTATACTTCATTTGTATACTTTTCTGCTGGATGGTTAAGACTGAGATAGAGAAAGACCTATATACCAGTACATGTAGTTTTTGTTTCTGATGAGGTCAGTGAAGTCCCCTCAGGGTTTAACTTGTAATCCTGTACCTTAATCTGTAGATCCTTTGTCTATGTCATCTATGCAGATGAGTCATGGTCAATTCATGTCCAGTTTGTTCTCTGTGAGACCCTGAAAGTTTTCTCTCCATGTGACTCTCCCCAGGCACACTATAGTTCATTGATACCCTTGCTCTGTGACTCCATACTCTTCTTGTTCAGAAAATTTGAGGAACAACTGAGTTTCATGATGTTACAGTACAGGTTCACCTATGTCCTGAGTCTTCGCTGACCTTGAAAGGCTAGGGCCAAAATGTTGGCTGGCCTTGTGGCTCTTCTATTTCTCCAATTTTGATCTATGAACTTAGGTTGTTAACAATCCAGAAGAAAAGCTGATTAGTACCCTGCAGCATAAGCCATTCACTTTGCCCTATCTGATTCAATTGTTTTTAGTTGTTGTGCATTTCTATTTGTATTTCTTCTTTTGACTTCTTATACTAGGGAGACTATATGGTATTTGCACATGTGAGTCTGGTTTATTTCACTTATGAGTATATGTTCAAGTAGCATTGACTTCAATATAAGTTCTTCAAGCTTATCATTGTTAATAGATGAGTAATACTCCATTGAATAGAAATACCACATCGTTTTCAACAATTTCTCATGTGATGGACATCTTGGTTGTTTCCAAGATTTTGCTATCACAAATTGTGCTGCTATAAACATAGGTACACATATATCACTATGATATAATGTTTTCAGTTCCTCTGGGAAAATTCTCAGTAGGAGGATAGCCAGCTTGAATGGGATTTCCAGTCCTACTCCCATACTGTTTTCACAGTATGTAAGTTCACCCCTATAAATTTCTTCCTGAGAACTTCTTTCATTGCATCTTATACGTTCCTATAAGTTGTGCCTGAAATTTTACTGAATTACAGACATGGTTGAATTTTTTGTTTAATTTCATCTGTGACTCATTGATTGCTGGGTAGGGCGATGTTTAATTTCCATGTATTTAGGGATTTTTTAACGTTCCTTTTGTCATTTATTTCCAGTTTCATTGCACTTTGATCAGATAATATGCACGGGAAAATTTCTATTTTCTTGCACATACTTATGTATGACCTATGGATTAATATGCAGTTGTTTTTAGAAAATGACCCATGCATAGGTGAAGAAGATGTGTATTTAGCTGTGTTTGGATGGAACACTCCATATATGTTCATTAAATCCATTTATTCAGAGCTCTGTTTGAGTTCTGCTACTTCTTTGCTATTTTTTTGTCTGGTTCACCTCTCTTTTTTGGATAAGGGCGTGTTAAGGTCTCCTGTTAAGATTGTGGTATTGGATATTAGAAATTTCATGTCCATTCAGATTTGTCTTATACGGTTGGGTGCTCCTGTGTGGGGTACATACATATTTATGAGTGCTACCTCTTCTTCTTGAATTTTTCCCCTAACCAGAATATTGTTGACTTCATTATTTCATTTGATCATTCTTGGTTTGAAGTGGAGACTGCCTGAGAACAGAATTGCTACTCCTGCTTTTTTCAGAGATGGTGGGGCATGTAGTATTGTTTTCCATCCTTTGACTTTGAGCCTATGAATGTCCTTTTAACTTGAGTGTGTTTCATGTATACAGCATATTGTTAGATTTTGTTTTCTAATCCACTATACCAGTCTATTTCTTTTAATTTGTGAATCAATCCATTCATATTGATGGTTATAATTGAGATATATTGACTTATGATGGATGTGTGATTTCACTGTTGCTGTTTCCTCCTTTTACTACTGTGTTTAATTGTTTTCCCTCTTTAGTGGGTTCCTTCTGTTCTCGTTACTGGAGTTGTGATCATTTTGGTCCCTTTTTAGAGTTCCTTTCTCTAGTCTGTGTTGGTTTGAGTTTGTCATCATTAAATTCTTTATTTGTTCTTTGTCATGGAAGTATTTCACTTCTCCATGAAATTGAACGAGACTTTTGTAAGTTATAGTAGTCTGCACTGTAATTTGTCTTCATAGAATAATTGAAATACTCTGCTCCATGCTCTTCTTGTCTTCATTGCTTGTGAAGAGAAGTTGGCCATAATTCTGATAGCTTTTCCTTTGAATGTGATCTGCTTCTTTTCTTTAGCAGCTTGCAGTATATTATTCTTGTGCTGGATTTCTGGGATCTTGACTATTATATGTCTCAGTGTGTTTTTAAGTGAGTTGATGTTATTTAGAGTTCTATATGCTTCAGTTAACTGAATGTCACATTGATCTGAAGCTATCTTCACTTTCACTCAAACAGTTTGAAAAGCTTGTGATTGAGATTTTACATTTCTCTATATCTCATTGACTTTGCTTCTTGCGATTTATTTCTTTCCATTGCTCATTCAAGGAATCTGTAGTTTTTCTAATCTCCTCTAAATTTTCATCAATGTCTTCTTTAGAAGAATTTATTAATTCTTTTTCTACAGAGACATTTTTCAGATCAGGTTTTCTTCATTTGTTTTTGCATTTGACTCTTTACTTCACATACTATTAATTCAGATCTTTCTTTTTTTATTTTATGCTTTTTTTTCTAATCTGACTTCCTCTATACCTTTCTACAGTTGTTTCATTTTCTCAGATGCTACTGATTCAGATATTTCAGCTATGTGATTCCCAATTTTCTTCTGTGCTAGTGTTCTCTGCACTTGTTCTGGGTAGGCTTGGCATTTGAGATTGAATTTTCCTCTTTCTCTTTGGCATTTTGTATAACACTGTCCTCTGAGCTTTGTTGTAGAGCTTTGGTGCAGATATAACCTTAGCACCTACTGATATTCGGGTATGGATCTACAAAGCTTGAATTTATGCAGTTGTGCCTGGCTTGAGTCTGGTTGCTGTGCTCAGCTCTTTCCTGCTGTAGCCCTTGTGAGTGAACCTGTTGTGTTCCTCTGTCAAGATGTTCTGCTCCTGGATTAGCTGAATAATTCTGTCTCTTACTCTCTCTGCAGTGACTCCAGCTGCAGAGTTTCACCTTGAGCCTATATGCCAGGCTTGGGCTGGGTCTGAAGGGGACAAAAGGGCCCAGGGAAGAGGAGAAGCTCTCCCACACGGTTACAGTGCCTGAGATGGGGCTGGGTCTGCAGGGGGGCGGTCCTGAAAACAAGGCAGAAGTTCTCACTCATCTAGAGAGCTTGAGTGCTGGGGCTCTGGAGGGGTGGATGGATCCGAAGGCCACAGCAGAGAATGTCACTCACATGGCATGACTGATTTTTTCCAGAGAGCTCCTGTGGGCTACAGTTTGAGTTTTAAACTCTAAAATCTTTAGTCACAATTTGTACAGGTCCAAATATATGATTTATATTATAGATTGATAATATTTTAATTCCCACTGAAAGATAATGTATATAAGCATGAGTCTGAATTCAATAAAGATTTTAAAATAATAGGGGTCATTTATCCTTTCTATGTATGTTACATTGGAAAATTCAATATATTTGTTTTCGAGGCATGTATCAATAAGTAAGTCTTAGCTTGTTTATTGATTTTAAAATTGTGTACTTCTGTCTTACTATCTTATATTCAGTCAAGTGATTTGTTCTAGAAGAATTATTCTGTAAGTTGAAACTAGTTTGTTTGTTTCTT
>PVKA01001260.1:78599-153140 GCA_004027165.1 Ctenomys sociabilis
TTTTTTTTTTTTTTTTTTTTTTTTTTTTTTTTTTTTTTTTTTTTTTTTTTTTTTTTTTTTTTTTTTTTTTTTTTTTTTTTTTTTTTTTTTTTTTTTTTTTTTTTTTTTTTTTTTTTTTTTTTTTTTTTTTTTTTTTTTTTTTGTATTTTAGGACAGGGTCTACATAGTTAGAGGGTCTCACTACGTAGATAGGACTTGTAGTGATCCTCTTGTTTTCAACCTCACAAGTGCTGGGATTACAGGTGCGCGCCACCATGCCCAGTCTCAATCACCACGTAAGTGCTCTCTGAGGGCGGGGCCAGCATGGCACACAAGGGATCAAACCCTGGCTCCTGCATCTGCTTAGGCCAGTGCTTTAATCCACTGAGCAATTTGGCAGGCCCTACTGTATAAAATAGAAATTCTCAGTTGCAAATAATATATTAAGTTTAAGAAAAAGCAGTAGGAACCTAGCTTATAAAAGCTATATGCATACCTTCAAGGATCCTTTATAATATAGACAATATGTTACATGAAGAAATATATTTTCACTGTATATGCACATACATATTTATACAAATATAAGAATCAATGTATAATTTTAAAAATCTGACATCTATGACTATTCAAGTCTTCAATAATTTTTAGAATGAAAAAAGATCCATTAAAATAGAGTGCTTGTTGTTAATTTACTGATTAAAAAGGCAGAAAGGCAACATGAAATGGAAAACAATACTTTTGCACTAATCCGGTGGTCATATACCTATATCCGTATATTATACTGAATAAATGAAATGAAAGCCATTACTTGTACATTGTAAAGATATTTTTAATTTCTTTTTGCTTGAAATTACTATAATATTTTCAGGCAGGTGAGTTTTCACAAAATTCTCTCTGTTATATAATAGTAATAATGTTGATATTGCAGTTTTATGAAACATTTGTCTTCCACTATGTTCTGGGTTTATAAGGACTTCGTTTTTTTTCCTACCAATGTTCCTATAAATATATAAGGTAGGGCTTTATCTACCTCACTTATTGTAGAAGTAAAAATTAAAAAAATATCACAGCTAGTGAAACACAATATGAACGTTAAGTTTAAAATCAAAGACTAATAATTCTTAGAATGTATCATTTAAAAGGCTAGTTTATTCCTGTATTCCTTTCTAGTAAGGTGTTCCTACTTGCAAGAATATAAATAAAGAATAAGCTGTTAAATTAAAAGTTTAAATACGAAGACAATTATTTATTATCAGTAAATTTTATATAATATTTGGGACATATTTAGTTCAGAAGCTACATTTGTTATTGATCTATATTTGTCTAAAACTGCTTTATAAAAGAACCAAAATAAGATACCAACCCTAATGTTAACATTATTAAAATACTACTCCCTGTGCAATTTTGAAAATATGAAATTTTTCTATATTTTATGAAAGAGCTCTGTGCTCAGTTCTGCGAGATTTCTTCCTTACCGCTTATTATGGTTCTGATAGAGAACACCTCCAGAACTTGCATCTGTTCACAGTGGAGCTTTGGCTAAGTGACTGAACCTCTGGAGTGCTGGACACACTCAACCCTTTCTCCCACTGCTTCTGTCTACACAGATGTGAGCAGTTCCTTCTAGCCAGAACACTCCTCCATGCTCTTCCTGCTTGTTGCCAGTGTCTGTGGAATGAAACCTCTAAAAACTCTGTGTCAATATAAATATATATTTTATTCAATTGTGGGTGTCAGTTATTTTATCTCAGGAATGAAGTTCATGAATACCCTACCATTCAAAAAATACAGAAGTTACTGAAATGCTTCAGCTTGCTTGCGTGCGTAAGTGATGTAGGTAGACATCTTAGGTGTTTAGATTGTGAGAGTTTGACCCATTTCATTAGTTTAAAAGATTGATAAACTTTTAAGTGGCTGATACTTTTCCAGATTTCTAATTTACTATTATGGATAAGTACAAAAGCAAAATAAAAAACTTTGTATGAATGAATAAGTGAACAGAAGCAGGAGGAAAAAGAATTAAGACTAGGAGGAGAGAACTAAAGTGACATTTGAATTGCTAATCAAGTGACATTTTCTATTTTATTTGTTATGAAATCAGTATAACATAGGCTTTAGAAGTCTTTAAATGAATAGAGCTTAATCTCCCTGTGATTGAACTTTCAAAATATTTACGAAATAATACAAACTATTCGAAAAACAAAGACTAGGAAAATATGATCATTTGAAAGAGAAGAGTCTATCACAGAAATTCTTAAAATGCCCCAGATGCTGGAATTTACTGCATAATTCGAACTATCCATTACAACTCTTACAAATTTGTTTAACAAAGAGCAAGAAAACATGTTTAAAAATTCAAAATAGACTATAAAATATAAATTGTCAAAAAATAAATTGTCTAGACATAAAAGTGAAATATTTGTGCATATATGTGTTACATACATGTAAATATGTACATTTTATGATGAATATTATTAAATAAAACTGAAGATGAATCAATAAATTTAGAACAGATGAACAGAAATGTCTCTGAGTAAGACAACAAAAGAGGAAAATACATAATAAAATACCTAATCTGTTACATTCACACACATATGAACAATGTTTTAAAAATAAACACATATTTAATGCATCCTAAATGGAAAAACTAGTATTCCAGTAGAAAAATGTATAAATTTGTGATATATGCAGAATTTATTAATTTTTTTGAAAGCCAAAACTTAAAACTTCAGAAATGTTTGTGATCCACCAGAAAAAAAAAAGTATGAACAAGGGAGTTAATGCTATCTAATCAAAATTGTACTGCTAAAATGAATATAATGTAAAATATGAGACTCAATGTAAAATTTGATTCATGTTTCTGTTATTGATAAAATTAAGGTTAGAAAATAACAAACCAATACTTTTTAAGTGCTCAAACAATTGCTTTTGAATTCAGAATTCTATGTCAAGGGAATAACTCTCAAAGGTGGTGAGGTAAATTGTTTTTAGATACTGGAAATGAGCAAAATGTATTATTAACAGAAAGCAGTGTAAGAAATGCTAAAGGAAATACTTAAGTTGAAGGAAATTTTCCAATCTAAAGTAAATTGTTCAAGGCAAGGTAATATACATGGAATATTTGTATTTCAAAAATAATGGGTTACACCGGAAAAGGTTAATACAACTAAAGATTCATGTACAATAGAATTTCCAAATAAATGCAAGAAGAAATAAATAGTTGTTAAATAACTCCTAAATAGCTAGATATTTATGAAAAAGTTTTAACCTATAACTCATATCATGAATAAAGTCATTCTGGGATTTATCTTGATCTATATGTGAACTGGCAATATAATTCTTGGAGACTAGCAAAATTTTATTTTTTACAAAAGAATAGTAAAATTTTAAAATTGATGAGACTTCATAATACTAAAAACATACACTGGATATAAAATGTTCATAAGAAAATTAATAGGCAAGATATATAGACTGGGACAAAATGTTCACAGAACATATTTGACCATAAGGTCAGAATTAAAAAAGACTTCAATTACAATACTAAGCCAACAAATAGTGGCAAATAAATTGAACAGACAATTCACTGAAGAAGATAATTACTCATAATGATATGATAGGTTTTTAAGAGCAGTCATTAATTTTATACATAGTTAAACCACTATGTGATATAATTAGACACTCGTAAGACTAACATCGGTCTGATAAACCTATAGTTGGCAATTTTACATATTCTTGATGTTGGAGTATAATAATTCAATCAATCAACATATAGAAGTTTCATTGAAAATTAAAATTCTACATTCTTTACTATAATATTATGATTTCCTTCTATGTACTTATAAAAATAAAAGAAAATTTTAACGCACAAAATTTTGAGCAGGAAGGTCCAGGAATGTTTTCTTCATGAAAGCCAAACTTAGAAAGATTTTGAGGTCTATGGAGAAAGAGTAAGTATTTTACTTTTGTATACTAATGATTTGTATTTAGAAGAATGAATTTTTGAAAATGTCATTTAAGAGAAAGAAGATTCTCCAATAGAACTCCTATTGCATGCTTTAATATAATTCTAAAAGAGGGAAATCTGTAGAAGCAAATTCACCTGGGTTTGGTGATAGGAGCTGACTAAGAAGGAGCATAGGTCATCTTTTAGGATGATGATAATCTCAGTTTCTCTTCTCTCCTTGCTGGGACTAGGACCCCGCATGCAAAATGAAGGAAGGAAAGGTTTATTTAGCTCACAGTTACTGGAGGTTTCAGTCCATACTTAACTGGCTCCAAGGCAGAGTGGCACATGGCAGAGGGCAGAAGTTCATGGTGGCAGAAAAGAGCAAGAGAGCAAGATGGAGGAGTAACACCAACAATGCAACAGCAAGTAAGTCTGTCTCCCTTACAGGGTATCCGCCCAGGGCTGGGAATAGTACTCACGCCCATAAGCTCAAAGCACTCACGTCCATAATCCTAGTGGATCATGAGTTAGTCAGAAACTGTAGAAGTCTGTCCCATGATTCCATGAGACTTTGAGGGGGGATAAATACGCATAAATCATAACAGTGATACTTTTATATACTGTTATGTGTAGAGATTTTGGTTACAAGAGTGAAGCACTGATCAAAATCTAATATAATTATGTGATTTATCCATGCTATTTCATATAAATTTATGTTAAATTAAAGAAAACTGTTTACCTCTAATAATCTCATAAAGATGTATTTTGGAAATACATAGAAACACTCATAACATCTGTGTAATGTATCCAAAATTAACATACAGTGATAGACAGGATATATAAAATAGATAAATATCTTATAACTAGACACAGGAAAATGTTGATAGAATTAAATAATAAATATATTAATGTTCACTGTAAAATTCTGTCAATTTTGTTTAAAAATCATCTCTAGAAAATCATGAAGAATTTAAGAAGAGATTCAGTGCCATTATTCAATTCTCTTGTTAATAACAAAGGAATACTAAGTAAAAGCATTGTAAATGGAGATTCTGAGAGAGGAGACTTCTTTATCTTATAGCCTAAAGTTATGACCCTAAGTAAGTTATATTTTTTGTTTGCTATGGTATAAAGGTTTCAACAAATGGCCTCTATACTCCGCTATATCTCTAGACCTGGCTTTTACTTTTTCCTTTGAGACATGATATCACTAAGTTGTCTTGTCTTCCAAAGCTGGGCTGCAGTTGGAATCCTCTTGCTTCTCATTTCCAGAATCCCAAAGTTCTATGCCTGTACTGCCAACTCTGAATTTTGCATTTGAGTTGGATTGTTATCTCTTTTTTATTTTAGCTAAGGATAAATCTAGTTTATTTGCACTAGACCAATGTATTTATGAACAATACTTTTGGAATAAGATACTGTATTTTTACTTACTATTTTAACAATATTTTTATTTTTAAAATTCTAACAAGCTTTTATAAATTTATAAATTAGAATTATCTAGACATTAGCAATCATTCTATTGCTAAAATTAATTTTTAACAGTTGAGAGTGTCTGTAATTTCAAAAACATAATAAGCTATGTTTTCATTCAGTTTGCGATAAAATATTTTGTATTATTTTGTAGTTTAGTTACTAAATTCAAGATCCGATTAAAATATTATAAACCTTGAGCTACTCAGTTGTATACTATTGTTATGCTTTTTTCCTTTCTCTTTCTCTTTCTTTCTTTCTTTATTTTGAAGGCATGATTTTTGTCCTATCGTCCAGGCTGGGCTTAAACTTAGAACCCTTCTGTGCTATTCTCTCCATTGCTGAAAGTACTTAAGTAGGCCACCAATTGTGTTCTAGATTTATTTCTATTTATTGTTTAATGTAATGGAAATAAAATGGTGATTCATAAAGAAATGTTATCTGGTTTTAATGGACAAATAAAATAATTCTATAATGTATTTCTTAATAAATAACATAATATACACATATTTAAATTATAAAAAGCGTAACTGTCTCAACATACGAATGGATAACCATATATATGTATGTATATATGTATATATATATATATATATATATATGTGTGTGTGTGTGTGCACAAATATACATGACATGTTTGAATATGTATGAATGGGCAAATGTATATATATATATATATATATATATATATATATATATATATATATATATATATATATATATATATTCATAAGTATAGGTATCCACGTTTGTGTGAATATACATATATAGAATGACCTGAATTGAGTCTTCTCAAAAGAAAATCTGAAATCCTAACTTCGGTAACTCTAAAGGTGGCATTGACTGGAAATTAGGCTTTTAGAGGTATAATTAGTTAGGATGATATGATATTGGATTAATGAGGGCTAATTTCCCCACAAGATCAACATTGAACTTAATCATTGAACTTGATTTATTTCTAGTCCAATTTGGCTTGCCACAAGAATTGTGGAAAGAGGGGCCAGGGAGATGGCTCAGAGCAATAACTGCTTCCCTGACAAGTGCAAGGGCTCGAGTTCAATCCCCGGTTCTGAAAAAAAAAAAAAAAAAAAAAAAAAAAAAAAAGAATTAAATTTCTGAACTTGGGTACCACTGTGCTACTTTTCTTTTCATGATAGACAACATACAGACAAATAGACAGAGTGTCATGAAGTCAGAGGAAGAAACTCGAATGGTAGGTGTGCAAGCCACAGGAAGACCAAGGTGTTCAGCAGCTCTGACCTTCAGGAAAGAAGCACAATCGTCCTTCTTGATAAGTAAATGGATCTAGCCCTTCCATGTCTTGTCTTCTGACTTCTATCTTCAAGAACTGGTGAGTTTTTATAGCAATCATAAGACAAGCTAGACACAGAACCCAAAATGGGTGCACATGGAGGTATTCATACACATGAATCATACACATGAATCAATGATTGTGGATGATATAAGTATGTGAATGTAGCATTCATGCGTGATCACACATATGTATGTGTGCATAGACATACATGTGACATTACAAAATTAGCTTAAGATGTAAATTAATGTATACTATTAAATTAGTCAATGATTATACTAAAAATCATATATTAAAATTCTACATAGTCTTGTGCCAATACATGTAATTTTAAAAAACTAAAAATATAATCTTTAAAACCATTATTACATCTGAACTTAAAAACATTTTATTATAGTTCACAATGGATTTTCAAAACATCATCCCTGAGAAGTGTTAAAGAAAAATATAATCAGAACAGGACAAATAAGATGACACCAGCAGAATGATGGATTAGATGTTACCTTAGTTTTAAAATAATAGTATGCCATAGGATGTATCTATTGTATATTAATACAATAGATATTAATTATCTATTTAATATTTATTTAATGAACAAAAATTGACAAACATATTAAGAAATGATTTAACAAAATACATTTCTAATAACATTATTTTATCTTTTTTGTGTGTATTTTATGGAAGGGTCCACAGGGCATTCATGGTCTCACTGCATAGATCAGACTAGTAGTGATTCTCCTGTTTAAAGTCTCCAAGTGCTGGGATTACAGGTGCTCGCCACAGCACCTGGTCTCAATTACCATCTCAGCTTTCGCTGGGGGATGGGCTGGCGCAGCGGGCCCGGGATTGAACCCTCAGCGCCTGTGCCTGCTTGCAGGCTGTTCAATTCACTGAGCTATTTTTTTTTTTGTGTGTGTGTGTGTGTTTTTGAGACAGGGTCTCACTATGCAGTTCAGGCTGGCCTTGAGCTCACTTCGTAGCTCAGGCTGGTCTCGAACTCGCAACAATCCTCCTGTCTCAGCCTCCCGAGTACTGGGATTACAGCACTGAGCTATTTGAACATCATTTCATCTCAATGTGATACTTTTGGTATCTAAATTATAACACATAGATTACTTTCCTAGGTTTATATAGAAAACCTCTTTTGAAAGCTTGTTTTAAATTTTATGTTTAATTTACAGCAATTTTGATTTATTTCATGCTTTATTTTATAGCCTCTCACCCATATTTTGGCTTGATTTTTTAAACTAATTATCATATGAAAAATATATACGCAATTAGGATTTTTATGTTGTTTTAAAAACCAATTATTAGTTTTCAGAAAGTACCTTATACATATATTGTGGGATAAAATGGCAAATTTATTAAATTTTAATTATTAAATTGTATCATTCCATTTACAAGAAAGATCAAATTTATTACAAAATTTTAATTTGATGGTGTCATATCTTACTGACATTTACATATGAATACATTTTGTAGGCAGCACTTCTTTTCTTCCATGGTGTATATGTGTGTGCATGTGAGTGTTGTGCTTGCACCTTCACTTCATTACTTTGGTAATTTGTAATTGTTACAGGAATTTTAGAATATCTTCCACAAATGGCTGTTCAGTTTTTCCTCCAGTCACATTTTTTCTTAACACATTTTCTCAAATGTAAAGAACAGAATTACTAGAGAGAACGATAGATGAAAATCAGTAGGCAGCATGTTAAACTAATCATAGCCACACTGCGAGCCAGCGTTGAGTTATACAGCAGGCCAGCTTCAAAAATTATTATCAAACTGTGTAAGAATCACTGAAACCAGTAACAAAGTAAACACTGTGTTAGGATAATAGGATACTGACAGGGAGGATGCCTTCCAGCTGAATCAGTCTTCCATTCCTGGAAGGTTCTGAAATGGAGAATTAAGCTTTGCCTACCTCGGGGTTACTCAATCAGAATGCATTTCTGCAGATGAGCTTGCTGATCTGACACAGAAGCACAGCGATAAGCCTGATAGTGTCCCAGGGCTTGCAGGCATGAGTCCGGCACATTGAGCAGGCTGGGTCAACCCTAAATCCTCAGTTTCTTCTAGACAGCTACAAATAGAAATCACTGTGTGCTGTAGAACAATGCTTGATGAAAAAAATAAGCCAAGCATACACTGTGGTGTCTTATGACACAATTGAGAAATGAATCCCTTAGGGGGCCCATGGAGAAATTCATAAATATGTAAAACAGTTAAGTCTTTGGAAAGTATATTACTTCGTGGGATTAGATTTAGAAGCAGAAAAGCTGTATCTTTCTTTTATACAAGAGCTTTGTAACTAGTAACAAAACTTTTGATAAACAGCACAAACATGACTGCAAACGGCAAGTCAGGGGGTATTCCCTGTGAGTCGGCATTCAGCTGGTGCACTTCCAACACTGATTATTATCAGTTCATCCATATCTAATATATTAAGGATTTGTCTTTTCTTCAGCTTACCCATAAATGCAGGGAAATATCTACTTATCACATGTGGTTATTCATTTGCATGACATAGCATGCTGAATTATTAATCCTTGGTTAACTTTCTCCAGTTCACAATATACAAAGAACATCTTTGTCCTATTTCACAATACAAATTTGCCCAGATAGCTGCAGCTTTAATTCAAGAAAAATGTATAACAGATGATTATTTATTCTACTGCTTCAAATCACATTAAATATTCCAAAGTGAAATGTAAGTGATTTTTAATGATTTGCTTTTAGAATAATGCATATCCCCAAACCCTTGCACAGATAAGAGAAATATATCTATATCTGTGAACATAACTCTGTTTTATTATGCAGTTCTGAAAAGGAACTCTCTCAAGCTGTAAAATAACAAAACAAATACAGATTTAAATGCTTTATCTCTTCAAGTATATTGCATTTATCACCGGGACTTAGTACTTGCAGCACAAAACACAGTGTTTTGAACATAAGAAGCACTCAGGAAATGTTGGCTCAATTATTCACATTAACTCCATAGGCCATTAAAATTGAGAAAATTATGTATGGTTAATATGAATGATCAACCAATCACATGTGATTTGGTTGTGCTATGTTATAAAGTAACAGACCTACAGCACTGAATGTGCCCAATACTTTAAATACTAAACAATCTTCACAGTTATCTTTCTCTGTTTAACATGCTTTTTCTCTTCCCATTTTTTTTCTTCCCATTTTTTTTTAGTATATGCTTGTGACCCATAATAGGTTCTTTGTAGGGAATATACATATATATACATCCCCTTTTGTTCATTTTGCTTCCTATTCTCTTTTTGTATCTGCTGTCAAAATGTATCACAAAGAAGGAGCCAAATATGTGAATCTTTATGAAAGATATATAGATTATGAAGAAATTCTACACTGATGACATTCATGTGTCTAAAATGCTTTGTTCCTCAACACTAACAGAATATTTTTAAATATTAAATAATCAAAATTAAATACCTGGAAAAAAGATAAACTGTATAATTCTAAGACAGCAGATGTAATTTAGCAAGTTATATACATCATAAACAAAGACAAGTCAATGTATTACTAAATGTTAAAATTGTAAATGCCCACTATAACACTACATATTGAGAAAGAGAAAAATGAAAAAGTCTTATGAAATTACTGGGAAAACATAATCAATGTTTAACATAAACATATCACCTTTTGCAGAGTCTGGGTGTCTTCATACAGGCCACTAAGCACTCCAAGGGAGCCTGAAACCCCTGACAGTGCCAGCTCAGCCTCCTGAATGGCAGACCCACAGGCGTGCGCCACCTTATCCACTTTCTAAATTAAAATTATTTGTGACACGCTTGAAATTTTTGCTAAAATTACTTGAGAGCCGGGCATGGTGGCGCATGCCTGTAATCCCAGCACTCGGGAGGCTGAGGCAGGAGGATTGTTGTGAGTTCGAGACCAGCCTGAGCTACAAAGTGAGCTTAAGGCCAGTCTGAACTGCATAGTGAGACCCTGTCTCAAAAAAAAGACAAAAAAAATAATAATAATAAAATAAAATTACTTGAGAAATACTATATCAACCTCTGAGACAGAATATCTTGCATTTTCAACAAGACTCATCTTTTGCTCACCCTTACTTTGCATTTGTGTCGTCATATAAAAACTTTTTTTAAAAACACAGCAAATTTGTCTTTTTCTGCCTACTGTTCCTTATGTGGGGCCATGCGACAAGTTTTATACGAATTATGCTTGTGATAGACTGATGAAATATTTGACTGTGCTGAGGAATGAAATCAGTGGTTTTAAATCCTCTAGGCAGCATCTGAGGAGCGCAGGTTGGACACATCTCACGGAGGTCTCCTCCAGCTGGACTCACGAAGTGACCGTGGAAGAGAATCGTTTAACAAACTTTGCTCAGGTCTATTATATGCTACTCAAACTCTGTCCAAGAATAACATTTGAAATCTAAAATACCATGTCATAATTTACCATAACCTGACTAAAATCACAGCTCTTTTTTGATATTTATAGACATTCAAAGTAAATTGAAAACAATGAAGATACACTGATACCCAAAGTCACTTGTTTTAGGAGCTATGCACTGATTTTTCAGAAATCTCTGAATTTCAGACTCATTGTGGGAACATATGTTTTCTATTTTATGTGACAGTTCTATTCAGAAATTTATTCCTCATATTTTGGAAAAATTTTTAAATATAATGTTAATAAAAATCCTGTTTTAGGATTACATTTACCATTATATGATTATTTTTATCAAAGGTGGGGAGATAGCTCAGAGGTCTGAGTGCCTGCATTGTAAGTGCAAAGATCCAAGTTCGAAACCAATACTGCATGCTGCTGTGGCCCCAAAACTCAGCACACCTATGATCCCTGTGTTGGGGAAGCTGAGGTAAGAGGATTAATACAAATCTAAGCTGCATAGAGAGACCCTGTAGCAAACAGGTAAGTAAATGAATGAATGAATGAATGAATGATTATTTAAAAGGATTATTTTTATAAATTACTACTTAATGTGACTATAAGGTCACTACTCAGATTATATGAGGTACTTGAAATTTTAAATACATTCATAAGAATCATGAATCTGTATATAATATTTTCCATTTTTGTATTAATTCACAATTTTTTTCTGCATACCTAAAAATACAATTAAGAAAATAAGAAGTTAAGTGATAAGTATATAAAAATCAGCCTTATGTAAATATTACACACATTTAAGCATATATTATATTATATATATATTTATATATATATATATTTCTATCACCAATAATAGTATTTTATCCATTTCTTGGAACAAGAAGCTAAAAACTTACTGTTACATTAAAAAAATTGTCTGAAGAGACCAAGATTATGTAGAAATAAAATCAGACATGAAGGTCATTTCTTCACAAATACGTTGTCTGATTGATGGTCTACTATTGAAGAGTTTTCCACAAATCAAGAAAAAAAGCTGTAAAGAAATCACATGAGAATAATAAACTGCAGTTGCAATATCAGAAAACATATGTATACTAACTCATAACAAGATCGATTGAAAAGGGAATCTATATATAATGCTGAAAAGCCTGTGGTACAACTGTAAAGGCTGCTCTCGAAGAGCCCAGAGGTAGGAAATGGCAGGAGTGGGGGGAGATATTGATGCTGTTGATATATATAAAGTTTGGATTGTATATGATTAATTATTTTATGTATTTGATAACATAGTAAGGCAAATGAGTACTTTGCAAATGTATATTGCACAGAAATCTTATATATTGCTCTAATCAATTAATATACATTTTGCCCATTAAACTTAATACTATTTTTATTTTTATTTATTTTTCAAAAATTTATATACTTTAAAACTTATTTATTTGGTAGAGGGACTCACTATACGGCTTGAACTCATAGTGACCCTCCTCTCTAGCCTCCCCATCACTGGGATCACAGGTGTGTGCCAGCAATGCCCCATTTTGGGGGCCAAACTGTCACTGGGCTAATGCGGTTTGCAGTACTGGGGATTAAACCCAGGTCCTTGTGCTTGCCAGGCAGGTGCTTAGACTGTGAAGGTACCTCCGCAGCCCCTAAGTTTAGTATTCTAAAATTGATTTTTTTTCCCCTAGGTCTTCCTTCTATTTTTCTTTTTAATAATTTTATTCAGAATCAAGAAGCAATGAGACAGTTTCAGAAATGATTAGTAGGACAGTTTCAATAATTAATACATTGCATATTGTTATCTTCATAGTGGTTATTGGTAGTATAAGATACAGACATGATATCCTGTCTAATAGTATTAGTAAATACTGTTAGTACAAATCTTTCTTCTCATCAAATTAAGAGACAGTTGCTGTGTTCAACTATTTTGAATATACAGATACAAAACGGTGCTTCATTTATGTCCCCTTTTTTGATTAGTTTTGTCAGAGATGGGTATTCCATTGCCATTTAAATATTGTAGGTACATGAATTCAGCAGAACTTTTCAATATAGTCCAGTAGTCCATAATAGTAGTGGGTTGTCTATAGGACTGGCAATGTCAGAAATTATTGACTCCTTCTACATTATTCTTTGATAAGCAATTGTGAAGTCAGATTTTAGGGATGCATTTTAAGAAGTGTCATATGTTGTGAGCTTTTAAACAATCAAAATAATTTGAAAACAATGAAGGCATAAAGACATTCAAAGTCAAACCTCTTTTAGGTTTTATGAAGTCTTTCTTGAGAATTCTCTGGACCAGGAAGGCATTACTATCACACATCAAACCCCATGTGACATCTCACACATTAAACTTTTAATATATATTAATTTCTGTATGTGTATGCTTTATGCATGGTTTTGGGAAGTGCTTTATGTACTTTTTGAAATTCTGTTTCATTTTATCTATGTATTAGTCTTAATCTTAAAGTATAATTGATGAAGGATTTCAATAAAATTGTTTCAAGTAAAAGAAAATTAAGCCTCATAGAAGAAAAAAGTTAACCAAAATATTTTCCAAATAATAGCAAAACCAATAAAATACCTTTATTTAGAATGATAATATATTTGCAAATAATTTTCATTTTTAAGGAAGAGATATGGATTTAAATATAAATGTTTGGAAAAAATGAAGAAAAATTGCAATATTCTTATTTTCCTACAAATGTGAGTGGCTTAAGGTGAGTTCAAAGGGAATAATTTACTTGTGTTTTCTTTTTTCCCTAATCTGATGATGTCCTAATGGGTTTTGTATTAATCTTGCTTAGTAACATCAGTGTTTTGACTAATTCACCATTTTTCTACAAATACAAATACAAATACATGAAGGAATATAACTTATCTCTTAAATACATATTATAAAAGCCAAAAGTAACCACATAAAGGAGAGAACAACTGGGAAGGAAGAAAAAAGAAAAGAACAAAGGAAAAGCATGACAGATCTGCAAATACACACGTGATAGCTGAAATGATTATATAATTAATATCTATTAGTTCATTGAAAGAAACACTTAATGCTTAAGTCATTTGATTAATTTAGCATACCTATATCTGGCAACCTGAGTACCTACTTGGAAGATAACAATAGTCAATAAATGGCTTGTTGCTGTCATCTTGGTTTATAATTCTGTATCATTTTTATTGTTTTTTTCTCTTTAAAATAAAAATTATTAAAATAAAGAAACAAATCTGTCATATGAGCTTCATCTTTTGTCACATCCTATTTATTAGCAGTCTCAAAATGTAAGTCTACATTACCTCCTAATCCTGGGAATGGAAGGTACATAATTTCTTGTGACCTAAAAGTGTTTGCATACTGATTTTGTTTTTTAGCTAGGTCTCAAACTCAGGAACTTGTGCTTGCCTAATTTGTGCCTAGGGAATCTTGAGATGACATCACGAAACTGTAGGTGTTTATAGGTGGAGTTTTATGTTTTGAATTTATTTTTCCATCTTTGTAAAATAAATGTTAGAAGGTAAATATGGAAGTGTAAATATAACAACTTGGGAAAAGCCTAACGCAGACTTTTCTCTGATGACTACTTAAAAGTTTATCCATATTATTGTTGTTATTGTCAGTTTAACCTGTTATACTTTTTAGCTTTCCTTGACTTTAGGGTCCATGAAGCATCAGATGAAAGAATTAAATTTTACCTTTGGTTGTGCTGACATGTTCACAAATTCAAATGGATGACTGTTGATAATACACTGATAAAATAAATGAACAATCAAATAATAATGAAAATGGCTTGGAAAAGGCTTGGAGGATCTAGATATTTAAGTAAATTATAGTTTGAAAATTTAAATTAAGTTTCCTCTAATTTGGTGTTGTCAACGATTCCACAAGTCCTTCAACTTGTCTCAGTTCTTACCAAGCTTTAATGTTTTAGTGATACAAAATATTTAAGTTCTTAAAATTCCTGTAAGATAATATTTTTGTTTTAGAAGCATTCAGATACATTAGTGTAACCTTACATATTTTGTATATTATGGGACTAAAACTATCAAACAAATGTAAGCGTTACGTTATGGTTTGTGTCTAGTGGTCCCCCAAAGTCTCACGGAGTTCAAGTGTGGATCTAGGCTTTGGTATTAGTTCAAGATCCAGTGCTGGGATTATGCGTGTGAGTGCGGCAGGCATCGCAGGTCTGGGTGCTACGCCCGGCCTGTGGCAGACAGCCTGGATGCAACATGAATGAGGCAGACCTGCTCTCTGCTGCCACTGTTGCTGCTGCCCCTCCTTCTGCTCTTGCTGTTTTGCTCTTTTCTGCTGCCATGAACTACCCTCTGCCACTTGTCACTCTGCCTCGGAGCCAGTCAAGTACAGACTGAAACTTCCACGGTGAGCTAAAAATAACCCTTTCTTTCCTTAATTTTGGATGTTGGGTATTTGGTCCCAAAAATGAAAGAAAAGTAACTGAGACACATTGTATGCTCATTTTTTATCATGAGGAGCTTGTAATGTATTGGCCAACAATCAATCTCCAAAGAGAACGGTTCGCATTATTTTGGATCTTTTATTTATTTATTTATGAAAGTGCTGAAAAGTTCAAGTCCTGACAAAAAAGTACCTTAGGCTAACTAGAACCAGGTAAGAACCTTATTTTCTTATTTGATGTTTTGAGCTCTCAGTAAATTTATATGATTATATATGTATATTATATATAATCACAATTATATGTTATTTAATTATATATGTTATGCCATTATATAGTAAGTACATATATATTACACAAATATATATATATATATTAGTTCAACAGTACCTAGACAGTGTTGAACAAGACTGCAAACTGCCCTGGTATTCAGCTAAAGGTTACATAAGTCATTACATTAAAAGACAAACAAATGAAAACAAAACTGCACCAAAAACAAAATTTAAAACATTCAGAAATAACATGTGACAATCATTTCCACTGATTTTGTTTTATAGTAAGAACATTAATGAAAGAAATTGAAACTACTGACCTTGTTACCTTTCACTTGCTCTTTTATTTTTCAATTCAGTCTTTTCAGAAGTCATGCTTGTCGCAAAGATCTTAAAAACTAGTCAAGGTTAAAAGTGGTTCACTGACTATAATGTCGTTTTGTCTAGTATTGATTATTTCTTCTTTTTTGCAGTAATCCTAGATTGATTACAAATAGTGACTCACAAAATGTACTTACATTGTTAACTTCAATCAGGTGAAGAAAAATATGGGGTTGGCCCACTTATTTGCTCGAAGTTGAAGAGAAAAAAACATAGCAAACTAAGTCAAAACAAAGCAAAACTGAAGTCACTTTTCCACTGCTTAGCATTCTTCTCTCTCCCTAAATTACTTTCTGCCATTCAGGAAAACAAGTAGATTTTTTCTCAGTTATAAAGAATCATGTAATCACAGACATAAAGAAAGAAGAAAACTCTGTGCCTAATAATATTTTTTCTTTGTGCAACCACCAAAAAGCTTTTCAGTTGGTTATTTGGTTCCCTCCTATATTTCAGCATTTTAATGGAACACATAATTATTGTACACCTTACTTTGTATGATAGTGATGTTTTCGTTCAAAGTATGTATGTTTCTCACAAAGTCGAAGAATGAAATCTCACACAAAATGGAAAGTTAAGAGGAGTACTCTAGAAGTAAAAGAAGAAAGGAAGTTGCTGGTTTTTGGGAGGGTCCTAAAATGACAAGAGTGAAATCTTTGACAATGATTCTTGATAGATAAACAAAGCAAGGACATTTGCTCTGTCTCCAGGGGGTCTTGTATCACAGGTAGCCCTGTAGCTTCAAAATAGTCAATGTAAACTCAGGCTTTCTAATGCAGAGGCCAAAGGAATGAGCAGTTACTCAGCTTCCAGAATGAATGTGGACAGGATTTACTTACTTGATAAATTCCATTCCACCTCTGCAGCTCCTTTCTTGAGTTAGATTGTCCTTCTCTAATTCTATCATTTTTCTCATATTTATATTTACATTCCTGAATTTAATGACCTACATGTCATGAGACAAGACTTAAGCAAGTGTGCATGCCATTGTCTGTTTAAGTCTGACCTAACTGCCTATTTAAAAACCCATCCCTGCCTATTTAAAAGATAACAAAACTTCCTCTACAATAATGATGAGGGTGATTACAAAGCTGAAGTAAATTTCCACACCTCAAGTATTAGAGCTCAAAGCCATAGACTTAAACTTAGAAGAATGTTTTTCCCCACTAAATGTCACTCATTTATGTGGAAAAGTTGGCTTCTGCCTCTGGAGGAAAATGTATTATTGTCTCTATATCACATATCCAATGTGAACATTTGACATACTTGCTATCATGGTATTTGTGTATACAAAATTTTTCATTTCTTTCATGATGCAAATCTGTATAAAAGAGTATAGCTTCTACATGATAATTTAAAATGTTGTCCTTTAGGTTCCAATATAGTTTGAAGAGTCACTTCTTTTCAACGAAGTGTGATGCCTTGTTGTAGTAGTGGTGTCAGTGAAGAAAAGGGAAGAGAAAGGAAGCTTTGAGGGAAGGGAAGGAAAGGGAAGGAATGGGAAGGGAAGGAAAGGGTAGAGTAAGAAAGGGTAAGGTAGGGTAGGAAAGGGTAGGGTAGCATAAGGTAGGGTAGGGTATGGTAGGGTAGGGTAGGGTAGGAAAGATTAGGTTAGGGTAGGGTAGGGTAGAGAACATGTGACAGTAAACTGTGGTGTCACTTTGAGTAAGGAATGCCTACACGATTAATTCAGCAGAGGTCTGGGTGTGATTTTACATGAACTTACTGAAAAGGGAAGACTTACCCTGAATATGGATGATAACAACCAATAGACTTGTAGCCTAGATGGAATAGAAAAAGGAAAGAAGTCTTTTTCTTATGTATTTGTTACAGGTGCTTTAGGGTCTCACTACATAGCTTGGGCTTATCCTAATCCTTCCTGTTTTTCAGATTCCCAAGAGCTGGGATTACAGATATGAACCCCCAAATCTAGTCCAGTTACCTTATCAGCATGCCCCAGGGGAGGGGCTGGCATGGCATACGAGGGATCAAACCCTGGTCCCTGTGTCTGCCTAAGCAGGTGCTTTAGTACACTGAGTATCTGGCTGGCCCTCAGAAAGGAAGTTTTGGTGTATTTCTTTGGAGAAAAGCAGATATTTAGCAATGCCCAGGGACATCCAACTTTAAGCTTCTAGCGCAGAATTTTCAATCTATAATACAGATTGCTCAGATTTTCAGCACAAACCCTATGATTCTTGATAAAGACTCACACGAGGCTCCGCAATGAGTTCTCGGCCATCAGCATTTCACTAGGTCCTCTGGTTCACCACCACATACGTGGCCCTCTTTTATTCTCCCACACTTGCCTCTGCAGGAAAGCATTAAAAGCTGAGCTTGCACACTTAACTCTTCCTTACTCAGAGGAAAAGATGAGACATGACATCTTGTCTAAACAATATTAGTGCAAACCTTTCTTCTTATTGAACTAAGAGAAAGTACCTATATATCTATCCTATTTTGGTTATATATATATTTTCTTTTTCACTACAAAGCAAAAAGGGGTACTTTATTTATATCCCCTTTTTTTGTTTTGTTTTGTCAGAGATGGGTGTTTCATTGTTATTAGAGAAACTGATTAAGGAGAAGGTTTTCTGTTGGTGGTGGTGGCTTTTGTTTTTTGGATTTTTTAAAATTTTATTTTATAGAAAAGTCTACAGGGTGTTCAGGGTCTCACTAATAGATTGGATTCTAGTGATCTGCCTTTTTACAGTCTCCCTAGAGTTGGCATTGTAGGCACATGCCACCAAGCCCAGTCTCAATTGCTGTCTCAGTGTGCCCTCAGGGTGTGGCTAGCACAGCAGGCCTGAAAGGTGATTGAAACCCCTGTGCCTGCTTGCAGGAGCTTTAATCTGCTGAGCTATTTGGCTGGCCCTTTAAAAAAATGAGTATAGTAATAATTAATATGATATTAAATATGGTACTCATTTAGATGTCCAAGATAACAGGTATTTCAAGCACAGTTTTAGCTATACACATTGCTGTTCACAATGTAGTTATTAGTTTACAGACAGCATAAAGAGTCAGTCAAGGTGGGAATTCTATTGATTAACTGCTATTTACAAAAAAAAAAAAAAACTGATGGAAATTCTTAGGACTTTTGCCTTTGCCATCTTGTATATATACATGTGTGGTGTTGCCATTAAACTTATTTCCTATCTTTTCTCCTTTCTCTCGCATCACTGTTTAATCCTTAACTTCTGTTACTTTCCATGCAATTGTGTCTATTATATCTTGCAGTTTTCATTTCTTTTTTTGAGTTCTTACACTAGGGAGACAATATGATATTTATACATATGGGTCTGGTTTGCTTCACTTAAAGAGTACATCTTCAAGCTTTAGCCAATTATATATGAAGGCTTGGAGTTCATCATTTCTTTTGGAATTAAAAAAAATAATTTTATTGAGAAAAAATACCAATGAGACAATTTCACAACTGATTACTAGCACATTTTCAATAATTAATACATTGCATATTGTTGTCTCAGTGGTTATTCATTGTGCAAGATGTAGACATAATATCCTGCCTAAAACACTATTAGAAAAAAACCTCTCTATTCATTGAATTAAGAGAATGGAGCTGTGTATCTCTTCTAACTATACTATATTCTCTTTAAAGTAAAATATTTTTAAAAGTAATAAAAGAAAATGAGAGACAAAAACAAAAATTTTGCCTGCAAGCAGATGCAGGGGCTAGGGATTCAATTCCTGTCTCTGCCTGTCATGTTGGCCCTGCCCCTGGGACATGCTGAGATAGGAATTGAGACTGGGTGTGGTGACATGCACTTGTAATACCTGCTCTTGGGAGGCTGAAAGCAGTTGGATTGTTGCAAGTCTGATCTAGTACTGAGACCCTGAACATACTTTAGACCCTTCCCTAAAAAGAAAATATTAAAAAAAAACCACAAAAATTTGTTTTTTTGAAAATATATGGCAATATTTAACCATATGTCCCCTTTTGCATGACTGTATCTATTAATATGAGCAACAGATTTGATGATAAAAGTAGATACTATATGACTCATTGTTAATCAACCTTTCTTATTTTCATGTATTTGGAGTCTTCCAGGCAGACTATCTGAAGGCAGTTCCCTATGCCTTGAGGATGTTCCCACAGGTCTCTGCCTTGGGCTGGACCCCAAGGACTTAGCAGTATGTCTCATCTCACCATGTGTAGATCTACCAAACTCAAATTCCAGGGGCCAGTCCTGGCTGCTATCCTTGGTTCCTTCCTTCTGTGCCCTTCAGTGCAGACCTGCTAGCTTCTGCTGGTGGTGGGCTATGCAGCGCCTGAGTACAGCCTGCCTAAGTGGCATCTAATAGCTCTGTCTCACTGATGATTTATTCGTACAATTTTTGAGATGTAGGAGTTGATATTTTACAAAATTTTAACATCTTCTGAAGAAATAATTTCTAGTATTTTTTCTTTTGAAATCTATATTTAACAAATATTTCAAATCATTTAACTCCAAATTACAAGTTTCGGAAAATAACTTTATTTTTTATTTATTTATTTATTTAGACACAGGCTCTCACTATACAGTTAATCTACCTTTAACCTCATAATGTAGCTGAGGCTGACCTCAAACTCATAGTAATTCTCCTGCATCAACCTGCCAGGTGCTGAGATTACAGGGATGTGCCACTTCACTGGGATGGACATCATTTTTAAATTTTTAATATTATATTAAATATTTAATATTTTAAATTTTTAATATTAATTCACGAAGTATCAACTTACTCTGAAGCATTCTTGAAATATGTGTTAGGGTAGACTCTGATCTTTCATATAGAAAGAAAATTTAATGACATGAGATAATGAGATATGATACTGCAAAATGAACATAGGTGGAAGGAATGGGAGAAAGCTGACTTGACATATGTTTAAATATGTACAGTCCCCACAAGGAATGCAATGATTGGTACCAAAAATATGGATTAGCAAACTATTTTAAAAAGTGGATGATTAGGATTTATTACGTTTTAAATGTTTCTCAGATGAGCATTTTCTCAGTCTTCAAATATCAACATTAATGTAAGGAAACATTATTCTACTTTTTTTTAAATCAAGTAATAGCAGGAAGAATTTTGAAGTTGTTTCATATGAGAAACCAAGCATGGATATATAGACTACTGACATTTTTATGGGTTAAAGAAAGTATTTTTGAACAATTTGACAGCTTTATGTCCACTCTTTAAATCAATTTTTCTTCAATTATTTGTTCAAATAATTTATAAGTTCTATGAATAATATAAAAAATAGGTCTAAGGGATTCCTTCATTAGAAAACATGACTATTATTTGATAACCACTCACCTTGACATTTAAATTTCATTAAATTAAGATACACATGATAGATCAATATGTCTGGGTGTACCGTAGCTGGTTGTCCTGGTGTCTCCACCTGATCTCTCATCTCTTCTTCACCATCCTCTTGTCACTGGTGCGCTTCTCTGCCAGGAGGAAGTCAGCAATTGTTTCCACCATGGTATTCCTGCCTCAAAGCAAGCATAACATGGACTGAATTGCTAGAAACCATGAGTCACATTCGAGATCTTTCAATGGAAACCATGAGTCTCATTAGAGATCTTTCAATGTGAGTGCTGGGTGTGGTTTCTCCTTCACATGACATTTAACTAATACAAACCAAGAGATTCAGATACATGCCAGTTACTAAACATATATGCAAGCAATAAATTTTTTAAAATTTTATTTTAGGAAAGGATCTAAAGGGTGCTGAGGACTCATTACTAGATCAGACTCACAGTGATTCACTCATAGTGATTCGCCTCCCAAGTGCTGGGATTACAGGTGCGCGCCGCCATGGCCAGGCTCAACTGCTGTCTCAGCATGCCCCGGGGTCAGGGTGGGTCGGCACGGCAGGCAATGAAATTTTGAGTTTAGAAATATTAAGAAAATTATAATCCCCATCACCATTCTCATTCTTAAAGATTTTCATCATCATCATCATCATGAGAGTTATCTTTACTGCAATTCAATGATAAATATACTAGAATACATACAATATTTATTCACTGTTCTGTAAAATTACTATAACTGGGACTTTGTGTATCAATATAGTTTTTCTAAGGTCATGATTAAAATAATATTGTTTATATAATCCATATTTTACAGTGGAAGAAATAAAGTCTGTAAAAAGTAATATTCTCTTCACTTGACAAATAATTGGAAGTTCAAGAGCAAAACCTGGCCTCAGGGGACTAAAGCGCCTGCTTACACAGAGCGCCACAGCTGGAGTTTGAGCCCTGGTCTGCCTTGCCGGCCCAGCCCCCACAGTGTGCGGAAACAACAATTTTGACATCCTGTGTCAGTGTGCGCCTGTAATCCCAGCGCTTGGGAGGCTGAAAATAGGATAATCATTGAGTCTAATCTACATATTAAGATCGTGTAGACCTGGTAGATCCTGCCTTAACTACAGGAGGAAAAAAAAACAGAACTATTTGTCAAAGAATCCAAGGAAATATTTTGAACTCAAGAATCAAATCCAAAAAAAAAAAAAAAAAAAAAAAAAAGAATCAAATCCAAGGATTTTTCCAATATATAATTGGTTACGATTTTAGGTGTTGTACAGATATGCAGTTCTCCCCTACGATCTACTATCAACAAGAATTTCACGTATGCTTACTCCTCTCTGTTTTGAGAAGGCTTTTTATGATAACGTCCTGAAAATAATGTAATAATTTATATTCCATGGTTTACGACTTAATGTGCTTGCTTTGGTAGTATATATACAAACGAGTTAAAAACTGGACACACAAATCAATGAACAAAGAAAGGACTGAAAAGAGAAAAATTTTAGAAAATCAAAATGTTTGGTAATATGTATTTAATATAGAGGAACTTTTACTTATCCATTTCTTATGCTCATGAAGGAACTCATTTAATTCTTCATAAATACGTCATTTTCATTTTTTGTCAAATGAACTTGAGATTGAGAGACAGACTCATAAAAGTGTTAGTGAAATACCAGTTAAAAGAAAATGAACCAACACTTTAACAACAGAACAATATTAATATTGTGTTGGAATTCAAAGAGAAAAATCATGATTATTTCAGTAGAATGCAATTTATATTCATTTCACAACTCAATGAAATATTGTGAAATGAATGAATGAGGCAATTTACGTAGCAATAACAATATCAGTAAATGTAATCATAATAAGCATGATGTAAGTTAGTATACATGAATACAGTGCTTCATCTAGAGATGCAATTAAAATTCTTCAGTGATGCCTAAAACAATGATGAAATCAATGTCTTCACATTTTATAATTTTAATCTAAAGTAATAATTTATATTTTAATATTGTCAAATAATAGTTATTATTCACATTGATAGATTAAGTAAATTACAGAAAAATGTATAGTTGAATAGTGGAAAATATAGTTGAGTAATGAAAAATTAAAAACTATCATAAATTTAACAAACTAAAATTGTAGGGACTGAAGCAATAAAATTTGAAAATAAGAAACCCAAGTAAAAATGGACAAATTTGAAAACATGAAGAATGAGAACATATGTTATTCTGTTATATATGTATAATTTAATAAGAACTGATATATCAAGTTGGCGAACACCCAAGCATCTAGATTTGGGTGTTGCCTATTATTCTGTCTTCTTAAATAAGGGATAAATTACAGAATACAGATGTTACTTTATTTATATATATTTTGTATAAACAGACATCTGAAGAGCCATTTGAAAATAAAAGGTAAAATTGCATTGGTAGTGTAAAGTGTACAGCTTATGTTAGGAAGTATGTAATATTCTAAAAATTAAACTTTATATAATACACATACAAATATCACATCCCAAAATTTTAAACTATGAATAAAGAAGAAAATTGAACTTCTTTAAACTTTTACGATATCAATGTGAGATTATTTAGCTTTTTAAGTCCCTCTTACTCATTTTATGGTTGTTTCAGTGTGTTTATCGAACTTTGTTCTCATGTACAACAGTGTAAGGAAAAAAACTAAGTACATGTGTCCTGACATAAAGAAAAAAATATTCAATTAGACTAAGCAATTAGACTTAAAATATATTCTGGAGTGATATATAAGTATGTTATTTGACTCATTGATTTTTATTTCATCAAAAATTATCTTCTAAATTTATGTTTTTAGAAAATCTATCTAAAATAAGTCATGAATCAAGAATTAATGAGACAAAATATTACAAGAAGTGAACAACTGGAAGATTAAATAATAAAAATAACCTCATGAAGTGAAAACATATTTCTGGACTCTAATACTCTATGGTAACTTAAGCCCTAAAAATCACTAGCTTTTTCAACCTACTCTGATAATTACTAACAGCTATTGATTATTTCATCATCCTCATGATTGTTATGACTTGTGTCTCGCTGGCCCTCCAAAGCCTCATGCAGTCATGGGGCGGCTTCTGGAGTGCGTAATTGATTATCAAGGGTGTGGGATGTGCGCCTGCCCTGTGCATCACAGCATAAGGAGGGGAGAGAGGCTAGCTAGCTGGAGTTGCTGCTTCTCCCCTTGCTTTTTCCTCCCTTGCTCTTTGCTGCCACCATCAACTGCTGCTCTGTGCCATGCGCCACTTTGCCTTGGAGTCAGCTGAGTGTGAACTGAAACTTCCCCTAACTGTGAGCTAAATAAGCCTTTCCTTCCTTCATTTTGGATGTCAGGTCCCAGCAATGAGAGAAGAGTAATTATGTTACTTGTAAATGAGCAGAAATTATTATTTCTAAATTTTGATGTCAAGGACATTAAAGGGCTTGACTAAAACACAAAGATGTAATCATAAGTATTTGTGAATCAGGTGCAGTATCTATGGAAATATGACAAATAAACTCAAAAACAATGCTAATGAACAAATAGAAAGCTGTTAGGTAAGAGAATTAAGAGAAATAATTAGACTCTTTGCTTTGAAAGAAAATAATGTTTAAGTAAATGTAAGATAACCAAGTCTGATTAGGTATTAATAAGAAAAATACAAAGACAGTAACAGTTAATACACTGCATACCAGGCTTTGAAAAATATGAACTCTTTTTATTCCTATCCACTGTTCTGAGGCAGTTACAGTCATTGTAATGCACTTGCTTATGAGGTGATAGATTGGTATAATAATATATGCAAGATTATATTGTTATCTATTGTTGGACATATGACTTTATAGCAAGAAGTATGCAGAGGAAACCACTCTTTCTGTTTTTATTTGAATTTAGTACAAGACCTACAGATTCTCACTACACAGATGGGACTTGTATTTTTCAACTTCCCAAGGGCTAGGATTACAGGTGCATGCCACCATGCCCCATCTAAACTGACATCTCAGTGTGCCCTGAGGGTGGGTCTGGCATGGCACAGAAGGGATTGAGCCCCAGTACCTGTGCTGCCTAAGCAGACTCTTTAATCCACTGAGCTATCTGGCCAGCCTGAAACCACAATTTAGAATCTTTCTCATTGCACATGACTCTTGGGGGATAATGACCAAATTACCTAGCATATTAGAGATTATTTTAGTCAGATTTTCATTGATAAGACGTAATACCTAAGGCCAAGAAGTTAAAGAAAGAAAGGTTTATTTAGCTTATGGTTTATAATGTTTCAGTCTACAGTCACTGGGATCTTTTGATCTTAGTGAAACATCTCGGCAAGAAGCATGTGGGAGAACAGAGGCTCAAATCACGACAAACAGGAAATCATAAAAAAGGAAAAGGCAGTGAGGAAAAGATGCAGCCCACAGAGGAATCCTCCAAGACTTGGTCGCTTCAACTGTATATCATCCCTCAGTAGTACCACAAAATTATGAACCCAGCATGAGGCTAATTCACCGATGATCTTAGAGTTCTTATTATCCAGTCATCTTCCCAGTGACCCTGTCTTTCAATAGTGCTACACCAGGTGCCAGACTTTAACACATGACTTTTGGGGGAATGTTTCATGTCTAATTCATATAAAAATAAATTGAATAGAATATAAATTAATATATGAATGATAAAAATTTCAAGTCATGGCTTTGACATGATGTGACCTGGCTTTTTTTTTTTTTTTTTTTTTTTTTTTTGGACTCTGATGTTGTGTATAAATGGTGAAGAAATTTACTTATAAGAAAACAAGGAAAACAGAACAAAAGATATATTTAATAAAAATGGAATGAGATAAACTGGGATTTTTTAAATGAGGAACTCATGAAAGTACTAGATGGAGGATACGAGGCAGAAATTAGAATTCAAAGAGAAAAATAGTACCATAGTTTGGAGCCATGAGGGTGTCCTTTCCTGCATCTGCTAATAGCTGTGCTTTGTGCTATTAGCTAAATTGTTCTACAGCTTTGTTCTCATTCTGTGAACTACTGCAGTGTTTCATTTTTATATGATGGAGTATTACTCAGCTAAATAGAAAGGCAAGCTCTAAGCTTTCATAGTTAAGTAGATACACCTAGGAGCCGTACTCATAAGTGAAATAAGCCAGACCCATATATGTAAATATTATCTTGTCTCCCTAGTGTAAGAACCTGAAGGAAGATCTATAACCTGAAAGATATAACAGATAGAGTAAAATGGAAAGAAATGGAACTTAAGGATTAAACAACAAAGCGGAAAGAAGAAAAGATAGGAAAAATGGTAGGGGGAAATCATGCACACATATATGCAAGATGGCTAAGGTGATTGTAAGAATTTCCATCAGTGTTTTGGAAATGGCAATTAATGTGTAGAATTTTCACCTTGACTAACTCTGTGTACCAGTATCTGTGAAGCAAGCGACTACACTGAGGACAGCAATGTGTAGTCCAAAAACCATGCGAATCCCTATATCATCTTGGTTTTCTGAATGTGCATCAGTCCTAATGTCATCAATTACTCTCTTTCATAATTCAAGGTATTCTATTAAACTAGTTTATTAGTAAACTAGTTGAATTCCATCGCTGACTTAAACAAGGCATTGGAGGACTTGAGAAATCAGGCTGGAATTATTGAATTCATAAAAGAAAATAAGAACAGAAATGTGTGATAGGTTTATTTAATTTTTTAACCTTATTATCCTTCAAAAACACAAGAGTAAATATTCTCTATAGCTTCAGGCTTTAAAAAATCTGCTATTCTATAATGGAAGTTCATATAAATAATAAGCTTTTAAAATATTTTATGTAAGAAATAGTTTTCTCTACACCTCAGAAATATCAAAGAAAAATCATGCTTACATGAAAAGGAAAGCAAATTGAATCAGTTAAAATAACTCTAGGGCACTTCTAGGGCATCCAGTATTGAACCCAGTGTTGTTCCTTATCACAATGGGTGCAGAAGAGAGCAGCTATAAAAACTGTAAAAAAAAATTCACTTACATTAATCTAAGATGGCACTGATGTTATTGCTAAAGCTTTGTTGCTATCTGATATGGAGCAATATGACCTTGAGAAAAAAAGGAGAGAAGATTTTGCAAAGGATAAAATATGAATGATGTATTTTCAAAAGCAAATTCAGAAATTTACTTAAAGTAGAAATTTTTAAATTGTTTATAGATATAAGCTTAAATACAATAAATGCAGAAAATTCATGCAATGCTTAGCTACTTATGCCATGAGTATGGGGACACATGAAACTTACAGAGAATGCTACTTTCTTAGCTTAGAAATCAAATTTTTATTATAAATAAAAATAGGCATTTTTCAACCTATAGCTCAACACATATGTAATTTATAATGATAAATTACACATTTAAGATGTTATAGATCTACAAATTTATGTAAGATGGACAATATATTATAATATGACAATGAATTTACAAAAAAATAGACCCTTCAGTAAATGTTGCTAAGGGTTATATTTAAAAACACTCATTATTGGTACATTATATATCAAGATTTTTCAAAGATAGAGGTGGTCTTAAACTCCAAAAACATACATGTAAGTCAGAATAGGTGAAGAAATATTTGTCATTCTTAATGGAAAAGTTAAGAAAATCAAGTGCTATGTGGTATCTCTAGTTTCACACTAAATGTGGGGCTAAGTGCTACCCTGTAGGTTTTCCTTCTCATTCTGAAGTCTCCATGGCCACTGAAGGTGCTTTGCCATATCTCTTTTGACTTTCTGCATTTGTTCCAGCCCTTTCTTATGTAGGACTCTTCCTGTTCCTTTTTTATTGTGCTTCCCATGACTACACCCTGCTGCAGACCCCAACGCTTGCACCTATATTCTGAGATCTGGACAAACGAGTCCAACTTCTGCTCATTTATTTATTTATTTATTTATTTATTCATTTATTTATTTATTTATTTATTTATTCTGCTCATTTATTTTGCTGGAAATTTAAAATGAGTGTCTCAGTCTTTCAGCACTCTATGATCCAAAGTACTTTAAAGAGACTGAATTTATCAGAATCAAGTCTGCTGCAAATTATGAGCTGGGAAATTTAAACCTTAGAATTTGTAATAAACTCTACATTTCTGATAGATGTATAGTTCATTGTCAACTTTTATTTACTTCACTGATTAGGTCTATGAAGCTGAATCACCAGAAGCATAGAAGCAAATAGGTCTGTGATAACTGTGGATGTTTCATGCTCATTTCTTAACTAATATCTTGTAGTATTACCAAGGGATGCATGAGGAATAGGAAATAATAAAAGACACAAAAACGTGGGAGTAGACAACTCCGGCACAATCTTGCCCATTGAACTTGCATTTATTTAGCTGCAGCACCTGTATATAGCACTGTTATTTATCCTCTATGTATACCTTCAAGAAATCAGAGACTGCTCTTGTCTCTAACCTTCAAATTCACCACATGAGCATGTATCATGCGATATCACCAAAGCAATGAGTAAGTTTTTCAAACATTTATTCACTGAAGGGAATTTAAAGAGGTGGAATGTCTGTGTTTCTGGTTTAGCAATTTATTCAAGTATATTGAGAATAAAGTTTTTCAAGATGACTTGCAGAACACCTGTTCCTAAACTTTTAGAATTAAAAAAAAAAAATAAAGGGTGGAAACGTTATCGTCAAAATTCTGTGCCTCTTTGGACAATTAATACAATAACAAAAGGTTATATTTTGAAATGTGACAAGTGCCTCCCCAGTATGTACCATGTGCAAGTGTGTCTATTGTCTAGAGTGAAATCAACGGATATTACTATGCTGACTCAAGTATCTGCAGCTGACAGCGGACCCTTCAGGCATTTTGGAAATCCTCATTTAACGGCGTAGACAGCTGACAGAAAAAGAATGATAGATTAACAAACTCAGAGGCAAGGATAATAGAAGAGAGAAGGCAAAGAAAGTTTAGAAAGCTGACATGTAAATACAGTTGGTGTATTCATTTTAAAGGCATTTTAGCCTCGAAGACTTCAGTAAATTGTATTCTTTCCTTCATATTTGTCAATTTACTAATATTGCTCCCTGTAATGATAAAAGCCATTAACTAATTAACATACTTATGGAACATACAGGTTTTAGTAATAATATCATAGAGATTAAATAAATAACTATTATAAATAGAAAAAAGTATTGATATTTTGAACATGAATAATTACCATGCATGCATATGTATGGAATACGTAACATTTATGGTAACTTTGTTCAATATTACAATATTTTTATGGGGTAGCCATTAAGTAAAATTATTGTCAAAAGCCCACACAATAGTAATACAACTTTTTCTTTTCTGCAGAACCAGGAATTGAACTCAGCCCTTTGTGCTTGCCAGGGAAGCACTTATTCGTCTGAGCCATCTCCCTGGCCCCATAATACAACTTTTGAAACTAAAATTTAATTCAAGTTTGTTGCGACATAGTGAATGTAATGTGTCATTCTCAAAATGATCCGTACTGGACTTCCACTATTTCATTATCACTATTACATTTAAAAGAAAAAAAAAAAAAAAACATTTGTCTGAAGTCCAGAAGAAATGCCCTCTAAATTTTCTGAAACATTATATAGTAGAGTACTGCTTCTGTGCTAACATGGAATTAAATGAAATTTATCATATACATTAAATCAGTTATATCAATAAACATATTAAGATATCTTTATATTTACTTACATCTATGGTGCTTTTAAATTGCTTTATTACAAATGTATCTGTTCTTTTTAAATCATATATATATATACACACACACACATATATATATATATATATATATATATATATATATATATATGTATGTATTTTTGACTCACAGTTTCATCTATTTAATGTGCCACTATAAGAATGTATATATATTTGGTTATCCATTTCTTTTATGTTTTACTTGAAAAGATATTTTGCTTCTAAACCTTTATGTTCTTGCTCTGAATAAATATACAGTTCATCATTGTGTACCGTATAAATTTATCCAACTTTGCTGTGCTTATTGGTATGAACAGTAAATATGCCCCTTTAAAATTGAGGGAACTCAGTTAATAAGAGAAATCTTTTCATTTAGACAAAACTATAAGTAGATTAGAACCTTAGAAACAGAGTAATTGTGTTGAAATAGTTACTTAAGAAGTAATCAGTAGTAATATTTAAAGGGAAGTCATACATAATGGTACTTACTGTTTCTTAGTTGATCTGTCAGACCTAAGTTGGTGCTAAGCTAAACATGGCAAGATGGAACAGTGCAAAAATGGTAACTGTGAAGGATGTAAGTGGAATACTTTTGTTCATATATTAATACGTAATTATAAATTAGGGTTAATTGCTCATAAAAGCCTATCACCTTCCTGGGATACTTAGGTTAGCTAGCATGGTGGCCCGTGCCTGTAATCCCAGCATTCAGGAAGCTGAGGCATTGGGGATCACCGGGAGATCACCGTAGGCCAGTCTGGACTACATAGTGAGACCTTATCCTTAAAGAAAAATCATAGAGAACTAGCAATACCAAGAGTTGTCACTGCGAACTGACATCATAAAACTGCTTTCCACTAGCGAAACCTACATGAGTGGCAGAGACACTTTGTTGTAGATATCGCTAGAGGCAGTGCTAACTTAAGCACCTCACCGTGACATATAGACCAGTTCCTCCAGCAATCGATTGCATGACTGTCACACTGCCCTGGAGAACACATAATTTTTTTCTCACTGTGAGGCAGTCACAATTTTAGAAAATGGCAGCATTTCAGCAAGAAGAAGAGCGAAAGTGAAACACAGCATATTGGCAGTGTTTGTGCAGTCCAGTCTCAAAACGTATTTAACGAAGTCCTGGTCTTAAAAAGTAAAAAAATAGAAACTTAAGAGAAAAGAAATAAGGACAAAAATAGCCCGTGGTTTGGGGGAGCTGTGCATGAGTTCACATTTTAATCCTCTCAGGAAGCCTCCCTGTGTTACCATTTTCCCCTTATACGTGAATGACTGGGGCCCAGCCAGCCCCTTTCAATTGCCTGCGTTAGCACAACTAGAAATTGTAGACAATATCTCCACTCAAAAATCTTTGAAATGCACGAAATTAGAGACATTATAGCTTACTAAACCTTTTTGAATAAATTCAAGTTAAAGACAATAGAAATTTTCGATATATGCAGTAATTATGGGAATTCACCTTATAACTGATATTCAGTCAAACTTCTAAAATTCCTGCTTATTGAATTATTATTAAATGACATATCCTTATGAAATAAAAATGTGATATTTGAAGTTATCATCACCATATCAATAAATAAATTTCTTATTCCTGAAAGAAAAATCATTATACACCAGTTACTATTCACATATAAGAGCTGGAATATTCATTTATGAGAATTAAATTAATAAGGTTGTCATAATATATTATAGTAATAATTTTGTATTAAATATTTATGAATAATATTTTAAAGTTATGACAATGTATAGCAAATGTATTAGATATAAGTAAAAGGGAATGCTTCTTAAAATGAAAAGAGTTCTCATATTGCACTTGGGAAAATTTTTCATGTTACCATGGTGAACTTATACAGTAAAATATTATATTTCTGGAAGACAAATAGTTTGGATTAAATTGTACCCCATATTCATTTTACAGATTGAAACATACATGATTTGAAAACATAATTGTATGTTTTGAATGAATTTTTTTGCCATTATATTAAAATGTTTTTTCATGTGAACACTTTATTTAGCTAAATACAGTTTTCTAGAAACAAATATTAATTAGCTGCATTATTTTATGGCACTATAAAGGACTTTTCATTGTTTTTCACTTAAAAACACCCATAGTAGTACATAATTTACACTATTTATCACTTATAAATATCCATAATTGTACATAAAATGCTAATAAAATGTGGGTTCTATGTATTTTCTTATAAATATTAAAATTGTCATAAAATAAGTGAAAATTTCAGCTATCTTACTTCATTCTTGAAACTTTCTTGGAACCATAACTGTAATCACAGAATGTGAAAATAGCCTAGAGATAAGGAAGTTGTGCTTATAGATATCACAGCTAGGATTTTAGCCCAAAATTTGGCTGTGGGTGTAACTGGATATAGTCCTCATGGCTTTCCTTTTGAAATATGGTATTATTCTATGAATTGTGAAACATAAGTTGGGGAAACCATGAAAATAACTATAACTATGTTAAATTTCAATGAGATTTGTAAATATTTTAATTTCTACTAAATTTGGCTACAAGCCTGAAATCTGAAAAATGAATTCTGAAAAATTATTTAAAATTTTGTGCCAAGGCATATAGATAGAAAGATAAATGGCTAGATATCAATACATATGTCATCAACACTGGATTCCTTGTATTCCAGGACTGCACATTTTTGTGTATCTTGGAGTCTTAATTCTTATACTTTTGAGATACCGTGTGACAGCTTTTGGAGAAGTAGCCAAAAACCTTGAAACTGATTTATTTAATAATATCAAACATTTGGAAATAATAACTGCTGAATTATTGATAAACAAATGGAGAATATGAATAGAATTACATGGCAATTCATTCAGTAAAGTATATGTGAATAATAGCTTCATCCTTCAGAGTGCTAAAACCTTTAATTTGCTCTAAATAGGAAGCATGCAGGAAATAATATCTCAGAGTTTTAAAATTACATATTTTATTGACAAAATACCAAAGCCCTTCTCTTTTATTGCTAGTAGAGCTGAGCCAGCTTTTATGATATTCCTAGTTTTCCAAGGAACAATGCAAAGAAGGTAGTTTATGTAATTTATTCAGTTTCCATAATGATCAGCTGATTTAAGGTAAAACCAAATTATCTTTATTATGTAAGAATATATAGAAATGAAACACGTCTACTTAATACACATTTATGATATATACATACATTATATAACCTGTTATTTTAAAATTAAAACTTTCATTTTTAGTAAATTATTTAAATTATTTTAAAAAACTGAAAATGTATTTAACATTTTCATAATTGCTTTCCATTCTTTTCTTGACTGTCTCAGCCTTCTCCTCAGCCAAAGATACATTTTAACACATGGAGTCCTAAACTCCCATTATCAGCCATTAGGATTAAATATAAGAATTATAAGAGCTCCAGAACAAATCATCAATAGAAATGTAGGTACAAGGGCCTTCATGGCATCTGTGAGGACAAATGATGAAGCAGTTTGTTCAGGATTTAAGTTTATCAACAACAATTGTATTGTAATTTCTGATATTCAATTTTGTTTCATTGTATGCTTCTTGTTGATATTTTCCATGCTTACCTCTTACATCAAAACATAATCAGTACTACACAATATTGACTAGATTCCAAGGTATTGTTTCTATTACATGGTGATCATTTTGCATGCTGTCAGTCAAAACTATAATTTTTGGTTAAACTTTCAGTGTTATGAAGTTGTCAGGTGACAAAAAGTTTAAAAATATGTGATTCTAACAAGCTATTAGGTAAATTGTTCCTCTAGTTTAAGCTCATTCCAAAGCTCCATCATATAAAGAATCACTGAAAATCAATGTTTCTCTTCAGTAATTAAAAATTCATTTATAGCACCCCAAAAGCAAGAATTGCATCATGTGCACAGATCTTTATTATGCAGCACAAGAGAACGTGAGAAATTTTTGTAGAATTTATTTATTGCAGTACTGGAGCAGCAGGAGAAACAGACCAAGAATATAAGGAGCTAATGGAACCCCTTGGCCAACACTGAAATATCTGGACTAATCAATAGTGCAGAGATTAAAGTATAACTCAAAGAATAAAATAAACAATCATGAGCCCAAAATGAATAAGCAAATAATAAAGGAGAAACAACTACTTTTGAACAGAAAATCACCCAAAATATAGGAAGAATGAGAAATGGGAAAAGTCATCAGTAAAAAATTGTAAAATACAACAGAAAAGAAAACTAGTGAATTTACTATGTGTAGGTCCAGTGGACATCATCTATTACTATTATAACAGATTAGTGTGTGTGTGTGTGTGTGTGTGTGTCCTAGAGCCTCACACCTACTGAATATATACTAAGATATTGAGTTGATTCGCAGCACAACAAATTTAGTTCCTTAACACAATTTTTTTTTTAATTTACTTTACTGTGAGTTTCAAGTTTAACATGCCAGTTGGTCTCACTGGGCTAAAAGAAATTGTTAGGGTTTTATTTTTTTATGGATCATTTAGGACAAAATCTACTTTCTTAGTCTTTGCAGCTTGTAGAGCATGCCTGAGTTCATTGGCACTTTGACTTTCTTCTACATCTTCTGAGCTAGCTAAACTTTGCCTCCTTTCTTTTTTCTTGCATCTTTTGCTAACTACAGCCATTAAATTTCCACTGAAAGATTCATGTACTTAACCTAAAAATCAATGCTATTCCCCATCTCAGTGTCCAAGCATTTCTCATCACAGTTCAAAATCTGCTTATCACTTAAGGCAAGATTTTTATAGCTTCTAGGAATATGACACAGAGAATTTAGGGCTGGAAATGAAGAAAAAAAAAAAACACTAAAAACAAACAAAATAAAACAAAGGCTGGGGGAGATAGCTCAGCATACTAAAGACCTACGTAGGCAAGTGCAGGGACTGGGATTCAATCCCCTCATGACATGCCACCCTGACCCCATCCCTGGGCGTGCTGAACTGGCAACCAAGTCTGGACATGGTGGTGCACACCTGTAATCCCAGGGCTGGGTGGCTTGAAAATAGGAGGAGCACTACAAGTCCAATATGCATAGTAAGACCCTGCACGAAAATAGTAGAAAGAAAGTGTGCATTATTCTATACACTATCATTAGAATAAAGCCAAACTATATGGGATCCTGAAATAGAAAATAGGAATTCATAATGAACTCTGAATGTATTTTGCAGTTTAATCATACGATATCAATATAATTTTTAATATTGATAAATGATCTTAATTTAAAGTTACCTTAAATTAAGAAAAAACAGAAAAATATTTTCTTGAGGAAAGAATGTCCAGAAAGTGGGGAGACTACTAACTAACTGTTAGTAGTCATTATAGAAGTTTTCAACTATTTTCATAATACTGAGTTGTCATATGAAATTAATGAGTTATATGATATATAAACTATGTGAAAAATGTATGCTTTACAAAGTGCAAAATGTAGTTTTGGTGATTAGCAGTCCATTCAGTGCCATATTTTTAAGACTGTTAATATATTTTATGGTTTGAATCTCTCATGTCTCTCTAAAGCTTGTTTATTGAAGAATTCTTTCACAGTTGATGGGACTATTGGGCAGTGGCAGAAATGCAGGGAGAAAGATCCAGTTGCAAGGAAGCCTTCGGGGATATACCCTTAAGTGCTGTAGAAGTTTACATCTAAGCGTCCTCCCAAAGCTTGGGCACTCATTAGCGGGGCCTTAAGGTGACTAAGTAGTGGGAATGTAATGATGATAATACCACTGGATTAGCCTATTGATGCATTTATAGCTAAATGGAATGCTGGGAGTCGAAGCCTAGTAGGAGTTTGCAGGCAGGTAAGTGGCCTGGAAATGCGTGTCACATCCCTCTTCCCTCGATCGCTTTCTGCTTGTTGTTTGCCAGCCTGCTTCTGCACCAAGAGCCCCACTTTATTGCCATGCCCCTCTGCAGTGCCACCCTGCCATGCAGCCAAGCAACTCACACTATGGCACTTATAAGCTGTGAACCAAAAATATCTTTCCCCATTTACGCTGCATGTGACAGGCATTGTGTTTCAGCCAGAAGAAATTAAGACAGGCTCCTTACCCTGTTCCCAAGGTTTCTCTCTCTCTCGTTGGCTTTTCAGGTCCATGATGTGAGCAGCTTTGCTCTACTGCAGAATATTCAGCCTCAACTCCACACTAAAGCAACCCTGCCAAGTGACCACCAACTGAAACATATGAATCCATGAGCCAAAGTGGGCTTTTCTTTCTGTTAATTACCTATATCAGGTGTTCTGCTACAGGAATGAAGTGCCGTGCAACACAGAGTATTACTTTCAGTCAAATTAAATATTTACTTTCTATATATATATACAGTAATTTTATTGAGAAAGAAGTAGCAATGAGACACTTTCAAAACAGGTTAGTAGGACAGTTACAATAATTAATACATTGCTTATTGTTGTCTTCGCAGTAGTTGTTCACAGTAAAAGATGCAGGCATGATATCTTGTCTAAACACCATTAGCTCAAAATTTTCTTCTCATTGAACTATGAGAAAGTTGCTGTACATCTATGCTATTTTGCATATATATTTCTCTACAAAATGGTCCTTCATTTATATCCCCTTTTGGTTTACCTTTGTCAGAGATAGGTATTTCATTGTCATTCATATATTGTAGGTGCATGAATTCAGCAACTTTCTTAAGCTGATTTTCTAAGGTATTTTGTCTTAGGGGTAGCTGGCTATAATGTATAGAATATTATGAGTAACACTTCTTGAAAAAGTAAATATTTATAATTTAAAAAGTGTCTTTCTTATGTGCTTAGTTACATAGACTTGTGCAATTCGGTGATGGTGCAGGGGTGCACCACCACACCCAGTCTCAACTGCCCCCGCAACATGCCCGGGACCATAAAGACCAATTTTAATAACTGAAAGTTTTAAGGGCAATAATTTAAAAAACTGTATTTTTAAATATAGTTATTATGAATGCTAATGCACGTAACAGTTGGATACAAGTTACATTTTAGTTCTCTCATGAAATGATCAGAGGGATTGCCCTGATTTAAAAACCATAAGTATGAACTCAGTTACCATATATGGGTTGTTGTCCTTGGAAATCATTTGTTCAAACACATTTGAAAATTCTGATATATTTAAAGATTACAAAATATGAAATTTTGATTTCTATAAGAATGCAATTAAAAAATAAATTAGGAACTTCGTGATCTTTAAAAAACACATGTCACTTGCTAAAATTTGATTTCTTTATGTAATTTTTTAATATTTAAGAGAAATATTTAGGGACTGGGGAGATGGCTCAGGAGAATAAGTGCTTCCCCAGCAAGCGCAAGTGCCTGAGTTCAATTCCTGGTTCTGCAAACAAAAAAGGAAAGAAAAGAAACGTTTCTGAGGAAACTAAAGTAATGCTTTTTACAGTCAAAGAAGACATATATCAAAACTAAACAGATCATAGCAACAAATTTGATGATAAAATCTATAAGAGCCATTGTTAATTTGCTGTTCTTGTTTTAATAATTTATAACATGTATTGTTGTATGTTACCCTGTTTCTGTCTTCTATTTGTGTTTGAATTTGTTTTTCCTCTTCAAAATAATATAAAATATGTATTTTTATTATTTATTTAGTTATTTTATTTATTTTTGAGGTACTGCGTATTTAACTCAGGACCTTGTACTTGTCAGGCAGTGCTTAGGCCACAGAGCTATCTCCCTGACTCTAAGTAAAATAAACGTAAAACAAGAACAACAACAACAAAAACTATACAACTTTATTTTTTTATCTTTTAGAGAGAATACAAAATAGTAAAAAACAAAACAATTGATACAGAATTTTACTATAAAAAACAATAGAATTTCAACACTGGTTGTTGTAATGCATAATGTAGTCTTCAAACTTTTGCTTACATTTCAAGATATAAACATGCAAAATTGTTTAAAAAGCAGTTACAAGAAATTAAAATGGAGAAGAAAAAAATTAAGCATTAACTGATCCTTTCAGTGGAACAGCATAATTAATAGTACAATTACAAGGAAAGAACTTTCTTTTGGGACTATAATGATTATATTTTTATATATTTAATATAGTAACTACTTTATATCTTAATGTGTAAGAGATAAGGAAAAAATTAATTTTTAAAATATTTTATTCATTTTGATGAGAATAAAATATAAAATCAAAATAAAACAGTTTCAAAATAGATTAGTAGGACAGTTACAATAATTAATACATTACTTATTCATTATCTTTGTAGTACTTGTTTAGAGGAAAAGATGTGGACATGATATCTTGCTTAAACATTAGTACAAACCTTTCTTCTCAATGAATTAGCATGATGTAACTATATCTAGCCTATCTCTCTTGTGTATACATACATATATATTTAGTTTTAAAAAATACTTAACTTTAATATCAGTAATATCTGTGTATCATTTGCTAGTGTGGTATTTTGGGTGTATCATCTTACCTTTTGTTTGTGGTTGGCCATCTTCAGAATATTACATTCTTTAATCTCTTTATCTGTAAAATACTATATATTTTTAAAATAAGAATAATTAGTGATAACTTATTAAAATTGTTGACATCGAAATGTTTTAAATACTAAGAAAATTCTGTTTATTAGTCATACAGCAAGCTATGTCTTTCTTCAAATATCATAAACAAAATTATAATTAAAAATTTCTTGTATCATTTGATATTACAGCAATGATTATATTAACTTGTATATACTACAAGACCACTGCAAAAACAAATACATTTATGAAACTCTTCCAAAGCAATATTCCTTTTGCATACTCACCGCCACAGGTAACCTGTCCATGAATTCTGACAGAGTGCTCAGCTGACACCGTGATGTAATTTATAATACTTATCAAGCAATAATCAGGTGTAACTCTCAATAAAATGTCACCAATTCAAATTAACAACGAATTTTCCCAGAGTTAAAAGACAACATAGATACAGGAGATATTGCATTTGACTGCACTATTCCAACATCTGGTAAGGAATAAAATCTTCTCTGCTCAGCTCTGGAACCTGTGCAAAGTTAGTCACTTATGTTAAGATTTGTTTCCACAATGTTTATACAACTTTTTTAAGTTGTATTGACAACTTGTTTAAAATATTATTGTTAGTAATTAAAAAGAATGTTTATGTTTCTGAAAATCCTCCCTTCATACACGATGAAACTACTATCTTGGTGGACTTTAATCAAATGACCTCTATGGATATAAATTAGAAGAAATGAGTATCTTACAAATGTAGAAGTGACATCTCAGTATTTATTATCTAAAACAGTGAAGAACTGAATGTCACAAAATAAACAATGTAAATTTTCAAAATTTTCTTCACAGGTATAGAAGTGCATTATGTGGGCCAGGGAGATAGCTCAGTGGAATAAGTGCCTCCCTGGCAAGTGCAAGGACTGGAGTTCAATCCCCCATTCCTCCAGAAAGACAAAACAAACAAACAAAAAAAAAAGTGCATTATGTAAAATATACTTTAGAAACAGAAGCAGTGAAAGGTTATATTTCATAAAATATTGAAATAGTTCAAATTAATATGTAAATATATTCTGATTAAAGCAATGAAGAATGGACACTGCAATCATTTTCAAAAGTTTTAATACCTTGTGTACCATTTTATAACCTTAAGCACTTCTCTTATACTCTGTGGATATTTTGTCTTCAAATTTTAAAAAATGCAACATTATCTATTTTAATATTAATAATATTGGCTTAAAATAGAAAAAAAGATGAACTACATTATAGTTTTCATTAAAATATTTCCTTTTATGGTTGCATCTGAACCTTCTCTTCATTGAAAATAATTCTTCCTCTGTTTCTATATCTGTCTCTATCTCTCTATATATAAAGAGAGAGAGAGAGAGAGAGAAAGATTTCTCAAATATGCCACACACATCCCAAAACCTATGTGGAACCTAAGGTTTTATATTATTCATATCCTAATTTTCCCCATATCATTGCCTTTCAGGATCTGCTTATAAAACTTGATATTCGTGGACCAGGAAAAATAAAAATTATTACTAAAAGACCATAGCAAAAATTACCTCTTTCTTCAACCAACTTCTAGTGTGCTGTAATTCCCGTTACACTTCCTGTTACTTCTGTTTCTCAGAAACAGCTGTTGCTATGATACACAGCTGGTCACTGTGATGCACAGTGTAAAGAACAATCCCCAGCTGACATAACCTCTTCCCCTGTGCTTCCCTTTTGCAGCCTCAGAAAAAAATCTCACAGCAAGTCATCTGTGCTTAGCTCCTTTGGGAATTATCTAAGTTGGGCTACCTTTGATAAATGCTGATTCATGCCTTCAAACCTCCGTCCATTCATTCTTGTTTATGGATTTGCTGGGGGCTTTTTGTTTTTTTGTTTGTTTTTTAAGGAGGGAAGTTTCATTTAGGTCCCAAGTTTTAGAGGTATCAGTCCTTATCTAGTTGGCTCCAAGCCACGGTGGCACACAGCAGGGCGGCAACCATTCGTGGTGGCCAAAGACAGCAAAGGCAACAGCGAGAGGAGACAAGACTCTTTCTGTCCCTTGTATTGTATGCAGGCTACCTTCTCAAGGGCAGGTGTAACATACACACCCTTAATCCAACCCAGAACCATCCAAAACCAAGCTATAACCTGGGGATACAAACCACTGGGAAGAAAACAAGTCCAAGTCCAGATGGGGAAACATTAAGTCCTGTACCTCCATGTGGAATACCCAAAGCAACCTGTAATAAGTTATGAGCTCAAAAAGCCTTACGTGGCTCCACCACTCCACTTCTGGTAGCTCCCATGCCTGCTCTCTCAGGCCTGCTTTGCTTTCATTTTGCAGCTTTACTCAGATAATCCACATTCCTAGCTTTTCCAAATTTCTGGGATTCCCACTGAATTTGTTTTTCACTACAGCTTTATGTACTTCCCTCTCAAGGACACAGTGCCTGGCCTCCAAGGCCTTCTAAAATCTAGGTGTAAACCTTCTTTACCTCAGAACCACTACATTGTGCATGCACCTAAAACCAATGCCACATGGATGATGTCAAGGTCTGCTTCCAACTGGAGCGATAGCCAGGCTTTCTTCTCTCTTCACAGTAGGGGTCAAGTGCCTGGATTACTGAACACTCTGACCCTGATTTCAAGGAACAAGTTCTCTGTGCTGCCGGCGTTCTAGAACCTGGTGTGGCCACCTCCTCCATGAGTCACTGCAGCTTTTTCCTCAAAGCAAAGTCCCTCACATATGAAGTTCTGAGGCTGCAAGGGGTGAAAACCTGCTGCCTTTTATGTTTCCCTATTCTTTTCAATCTCTGGTTTCTTCCTGGCAATGGAGATCCTCTCCGCTCGTATGCTTCAGCCTTATTATGGCTTCCTTTCTGGCGAAATGTATAACATTTTAAGTCATCCTGCTGCGCTCTTTGCTGTTAGTTCACAATATAAATCTCACTAAAAGCCCCAGACAATAGCCAAGAACTGCTTCAATGTTTAACTGTCATGAAATTTCCTTTGTTAGATTAACCAGTTCACTTTGGTTAACCTCAGTCTCAGGCAAATTATTTTTACACAAGCAAAATGCAGACAAATTTTCTGCCACGCCATAACACAAATTATCTGGAGTGCAAAAATCAATGTAACCCTTCATCCAAGCAGAAGCCTTCCCAGCCTGATCTTTACAAGGCAGGATTTCTATCAGCATTCTGGTCTTTTGAGTTCCCACAAGAATCTTCCACGTAGAACAACTTAAGGCATTCCAGAGCTTCTCTTTCTCTGAATCTTTCCTATCTTTCCCCAAGAGCCATTACCAAAAGCTACTTCAGCCCAACAACCCCACTCTCAGTTCCACATTCTGTCTCAGTTACTTTTTGTTTGCTAGGACAAAATAAACAACACCCAAGATTAAGGAAAGAAATATTTATTTAGCTCACATTTTGTGGAGATTTCAGTTCATGTTCAGTTGCTTTCAAGGCAGCCTGGCACGTAGCAGAGAGCAGAAATTCATGACATCAAAAAGCAGCAAAAGCAAAGAGAAGAGATGCAGCTGTGGCTTTTAGCAAGCCTCTCTCCCTTCAAATCTTCCACAATGACTATGAAGACTGGAGCTTCTCTGAGGAAATGGTACTCTCCATCCTTTCTCAGTCCCCTTTTTATATCATTTTTGTGCTGAGTCACTCTAGGGTTGGCCTCCATGCCTCAGAAAGGGCCCGCCATGCCCTAAGGAGAACCATACTCCAGGGAAGAACCTCTAATCCCTATGTTGTGGAATTGTTGAGCCTGTATAGACTTCACAAGTTAACACAATATATGAACCTGTACACACAGGATCATGTGTATTTATGTGGGACATTATGGTTTGGGCCCAGATGGATTATACATGCATCAAATTAGCTGACAAGAAAGGACATCTAAGGGTCATATATTTTAGCAATATATATGATTTTCCTCTTCTTCTATATGAAGTTACAATTTTTATCACTCTAGATATAATGTTAAAATACAGTTCTGAAAAGAAAGTCCATCCTCTTTGAGTATGTACAATAAAATCAGTCACCAAAATATTTCCTACTACATTCAATCTTTAGTATTGTCACTGTTTTGAAAGCTATTTAAAATCATGAGAAATTCGGAGATTCCTACCTTAATTTTATAACTTCTTGGCTTGGGAAAACTATTTATTTACAACTCTACTACTCCACCATCCACTCTGCCCAAAGTGACTGAAAAATATTTAGGCCATAGGCTTGTAATTTCCCTCAAATACTTTTCAATTAATTAACACTATTTTCAATATATGTACATAGAAGAACATGCATTCAATAATCAATATCTGTCTGTTTAATTCTCTTCAGGTGAGGCCCACATAGTACTGTATTTTAGAAGTCTATAAATAATCAAAATCTACTTCAGAAATCACAGAATCCAAGTGACTTTTTTCTTAGATTTCTTAATTGAGATTTCTGCATAGCCAAAGCTATTATTCCAGGAACAGTGCCTGAAACTTGAACAGACTTTATCTTGATTTCTTGATAATCTTGGAAATTCTTACAGACACAACTGTAGTGAGAAAGACAAATATAAATTAAATCATTTTATAGGCTAAGGTTGTGTAATTTATTATTTTATTTAAAATTAGGGTCAAATTTCCTTTTTTGTTTTTATTAGTGCCTATTTGCCATTCGTGATGATTTGATTCATGTAGTTTATTGATATATAGATACAGCTCCTTTCATTTCCCTTCCTCTATCCCCCCCTTCTGTTTTCCAGCATTTTATTTATCTATTCATTTATTTTATTTTTTCCATAATTTTGTTGAATAACAAATAGCAATGAGACAGTTTCAAATCAAATTATTAGAACAGATTCAATAGTTAATACATTGCATATTGTTTTCTTAGTGATTGTTTGTTGTACAAGGTGCAGACATGATATTCTGTTTAAAAACACTATTAGAGCAGATGTCCCTATTCACTGAATTAAGAGAGTGTAGCTATATGCCTATTTATTCAGAAAGTTTATTGTATTATATGAAGAGGAGAAGGCAGACATATAGACCGAATAGCATATAAAACATGTAAGGCAACTGTACTAAGTCAAGACACATTTTCAGCTACATTGTGTTTCATTAAAATACCTTTCTTCTTACTTTTCTCATCTAACATTTATTTTGTTGTACTGAGTTTTGCATATAAGAGAACTACTATGCCATATAAAAGGATAAACATGAGCTGTTTGTAGGAAAATGAAAGAACATAAACTCAAATAAAGTAATTCAGACACACAAGCTTTAATATTGCAAGAAGAAATTTTCTGTTGATTTTGCTGATTCCTAGCATTAGAGTAAATTTTTTCCATGTGATGAGCATAAATAATCACTTATTCTACCAGAAATATCCTGTAAATACTCAAAGAGGATTCATTTGGAAGTAAAGTCTTCAGTCATTTTCAGGTTATGGTCTAGTGTTTGTTTAAACAGTTAAAAATGTATTACAACTTCTTATGTTTCAGTAGTTATACTCAGGAAATCAAAGAAAATTAAAACATGTGCTATGTGTAGCACAGCACATACAGTTGTGAGGCTATATTCAGACTCTGGAAACAATGTGCATAGCATGACTATTGGGATATACGTCTGGCAGGCATTCTAATGTGGTTTTTAGGAGCCATTATTCCTGTTACTTGTTACTACCAAAATATTCAAGAATCGTCATAGTTTTAAGAATACGTTCTTGAAGAGAATTTTCAAAGCCCTTTTTCTTTTTTCACTTTATCACAGAAGTGACATGCATGTGTTGGATGCATTGACAAAAATGGCTGTAGAAATGGATGGGTACAAACAAGACACAGGTGCTGACATGTAGTTTTAAATGGCAGAGATTTATCTAGGTCCTGGTTCTGAACTTTTCCTAGTATTACAGTGTAATTTTGAGCAATGTTGTGATAAAGTCATGCCTGGAACCATCTGCCAAAGTGAACACTCAAAATGCTATGAAATCAAGTTTTTTGAAAAGTCTGAAAGACTCATACCAGAGCTTTTCATTTTGAACAAAATGTTGAGGGCCAGCCACGCAATTCAAAGAATAATAATATTTCTTTTTCTTTTATATTTTTCCAGGTGTTTGATTCAAAGGTGCTCTTTCAATCAACAAGTATGTAATAACTTTTTAGAAAAATATAGTTAGTAGTTTTCCTATCATCCATCCATACCAGATATGTTAGTTGGAAGAGTTTCATACAACAGACAGAAGTACAGCTTCATAAAGCGTAAAGGGTCTGTGTTGTCCCCAAACCTTACTCAACAAAACTAGATTTGTTCAATTTGTCAAATACTGTGCTCAATTAAGTATTCAATCAATATTATTATCATTGAATTCATGCCAGTGAAAGACAGAGAATCCAGATTCCTGAGTCATAAGTAAGACTGGGTCTTCTGTGTCCCTTTTTCACTGAGCTCATGCTTTGGATCATCGCAGACCAATCAAGATAGTCTGTGATGTGGTTCATTAGTTGTGTTAAAATCAAGTCGAGTTGTAGGAAGTCTATCTAGAAACCTCAATAATTCAGCAATTCTACACCTAAGGTAAAGGACATTGTATACTGATACAATGTTTAACTAAATGATTCATCAGAGAACCAGGGTCTTCACTTTATAAATATGAGCCTATGAGGCCAGGGAGATGGCTCAGTAGAATATGCTCTTGCTTGGAAAGAGCCAAGGTCTGAGTTCAATCTCTGATTAAAAAAAATAATAATTAACTTGTGCAAGTGGAGCTCACAGAGATGGTGTGAGTGCTATACCCCCTCAAGGATGCTAGCCTGCACACAATTTAAAGGAGGAGAAGAGGCTTACTCTCCCCCATTTCCTCTTTCTGCTCTTACTGTCTTCAACCACCATGAGCTTTTGCCCCTAAGCCTTGCCATTCTGCCTTAGAGACATCTGACTATGGACTGAAACCTCCATAACCATGAGATAGATAAAGCTTTCCTTCCTTAATTTTGGGTGACGGATATTTTGTCTCATTAATGAGACAAAAACAATCAACACAGTCTGGTTGTACTGCTAAGGAGAGAATAAAGCATCACATCTTGTGATGATGAGCCTGAAGTACTCGCTGTTCCATAACAGTTCTACTAACGTGGCACAACACATTCCACGAAGCAGCAGCTGTCTGCAAGATGCTGTATTCTTTGGGAATGAGTTCTGGTGATGAACCAAGTCCCCACATTGAGGATGGAATCTGAACTCCGTGAAGAAAGTCTAAATCAGGACGGTGAAAATAGCCTTTACAAACCATGCTCATACATGGAGGTTTCCCTGCTATATTGTCAGACTGAATAGAGAAAAGGCTGATGTGCCCAAATAATGCATGGCTGAGGAAGCCGGTCTGCCACACCAGGTGACTGGGGCCTCTGTTCCTTCCCAAGCATTGGAAACCTAATGCAAAGTCCTGTTAGGAACCCTTCCCCCAGGAGATAAAAAGGGCTCTTAGAGACCTCCAAAGCACTCTTCAAGGAAATCGACTTTATTTAAAAAATAGTGTAGGGAAGTTATAGGGCGATCACAATAAAATAGACATTTTGTGGTAAGCAATTGGGGGAAGTCTAGGGACTTTGTTGGAGAGAAAAAAAGTTATAAGGTTTAGGTTCACAGAATCAACCAGGGAAATAAGATAAAGAGAGCACTCTGGGTCAGAACAAGCCACAAATGCTGACCTCAACAATTGCTCTTTAAAAGAGAAAGCATTTAATTTGATGAGACTCAGAACTAATTTTTTTTTTTTTTACTCAGGAAATTATTAACGTACAATAGGGCAATCAGCTGGAAGTTACTGTAATAGCCAAGTGGGTTTTTTTTTTTTTTAACAGGAAAGACAGGTGAGAAATCAAGGGAGGACAGTCTACAAGAGTCTTGTAGGAATGACTAGCATCCAGAATAATTGCCTGCGTGCCCAATAGCAAGCTCATACTTTCTGAAGAGTGGCAGCAGAGGAGCCACACTGTAGGAAAGCTACGTTCTAATAAATTGGTTCAGACAAAGTTATAAAAAGTTCAAAATTGCAGATTCCAAGTTGTAGTTACATGTTTTCTGGCATTAATAATGATCAAAATATCAATAAGAAAGACTTCAATTCATGCATATTGTTAGTATATAGAGGCCAAACATACCAGAATTTATGTAGGTCCAGTCTTTTTGAATCAGAGCTCTTTCTGCAACATATGGAAAGATGAAGATGGAACATGAAAATAACATAAGTTGAATTTTAATTTATTTTATTTACTTATTTTTTACACGATACAAGATTTCACTAAACAAATAGGAATCCAACAATTGTTCCTGTATTACAATATGCTATGTGCAAATTAGTTTTTCAGATTATCAGATATAAATGTATAACCTTTGTCTAAAAAAAAACACTAAGAAGTTATAAGAAATTCCAGAGAAGAAAAAAATCAGAATAAAAAAATATTGTCAGCATTAACTGCTCCTTTTTTATATTCATATAATTATAATTCTCAATGTAGAAGAGAGTAAACAATAAACATTTAAAGATTTAAAATTTCTGAATTTAGTTCACTTATAATACCACATTTCCAAGAAGAATGAACACTTTGCTCAAAAAATTTAAATAAAATCGAAACAAGATACACAAAAATGAAATTGTCTTTTCCTGTAAAGAAAAAAATGAGTAAAGCTTATACATAAAAAATATTAGCTATAGAAGAACAAAATTAATTACCATCTTATTTCACATTAGAAAGAAAAAAAGGACCGATAAATTTTATACTTGGCAAACATACCTTTGAAAACTAAAAGTAAAATATTTTCTAGTTATACAAACATGAAATATTTTAATACCTCCAGAGGTAGCATATAAGAAATAACAAAGAGCATAATTCAAAAGGCAAGAGAAGTTACAGTATTCACCTGGATAAACAATAAAGAGCTCTCAAAGTGATAGTTGTGCAGAACTATATAAAATATATTAGATGAACCCTTATTTTAAAGGTCATTAAAGATTTCTATGAAACAGTACTATCTTATGTTGGGTTTTACATGTATTTTTTTTAATATATGTGTGTGCATGTGTATAAAGGACAGGGAAGAAGTAATACAAAGTGAACAGAACACTGAAATATACTTTTTAAAGTTTCTAATACTAGGAGAAGATAATATAAAATGTCTTTTAGATAAATTGTAATTCAAAGATATAGTACAAATATTAAAACAAAAATTAAGATTAAGCAATATTCAGAAAATTAAATACTAATTAATTTAAAATTAAATGCTTCAAAACAATTGAACTAAGAAAGTTTTCATGGTAGTAAAGAAGTACTAAGAATAAAACATAAGCTAAATCCTGGAATGACAAATAAATGACCATCACTTCTGACAGTTTAGGGATAGGATATCACACAAATTCTAGTGTGTTTTGGACATGGATAATGACCATGACACTTATTAGTGGCAAGTGTCACTTGTGGTACTGAGCTATAGCTATTTCCTTGAAATACACTCCTTAAACTCGTATGGAATCATGACCCATAGGGTGCAAGAGAAGCCCATTTGTAGAGGGCGCTGAGGGAAATATTTTGCTGCTGTACTCAAAAGAATAACTGAGACTACTATTGTACACCTCTTATTCTCCAGGGTTTAATTGTTTGCCATATTTGGTGGGTTCTTTCCATTCTCCTTCATGGGGTCAAGATCACTTTGCTCCCTCTCTAGAACATCATTTAGCAGTTGGTGTAGGCATGGCTTTGCCACCTTGAAATTCTTTAGTTGTTCTTTGTCATGGAAGTATTTTGCTTCTCCATTATACTTGAAAAAGAGTTTTTAAGGGTATATCAGTCTGGGCTGGAATTTGTTTTCTTGCAAGACTTGAAGTACTTGGCTCTATGCTTTTCTTAACATGATGGTTGGTGAAGAGAAATCTGCCATTTTTTTGATGGGTTTTCCTTTATACGTGATCTGCTTCTTTTCTTTAGTGGCTTTTAGTATACTGCTGCTGTGCTGAATTTCTGGGATCCTGATTATTATATGTCTTGGGTTGATGTTATTTGGAGTTCTTTGTGCTTCAGTTACTGAATGTTAGATTGTTGCCACATATTTGGGAAGTTTTCTGCTATTACTTCTGCCCATATTCTTTTTGTATCATTTGTATTGACTCCTTCCTTCTCATTAATGCTTATTAGTCTCACATCGTTCATTTTTGCATTGTCCTGCATGTGTTGAATTATTTTTTCCTGTATCCTAGTTGTTTTTGAAATATCTTTGCTTACCTTTTCACTAGCTGCAATGGTATCTTTAAGGTCAGAGAGCCTATTTTCACTTTCACTCAAATGGATTTGCCAGCTTGTGATTGAGGTTTTAATTTCTTATATATCACTTTGAATCTGTTTCATACATTCTATTTCTTTCCTATATTGCTTATTCAGGGGTTCTATCATTTTTATATTCTGCTCTATTTTTTTAATCAGTGTATTCTTTAGAAGTACTTAGTACTTCTTTGATTATAGTTATCGCTACATTTTTACTTCAGAAATTATTTCTGATCTGATTTCTTCTATACCTTTCCACAGTTTTTTCTTTTATTTCCAGTGCTATTATTTCAGAGATTTCAGGTGTGTGATTTCCAATTTCTTCTATGCTAATGTCTTCTACATTTGTACTGAGTGGATTCAGGGCTTAGACTGCTTTTCGTTCCTTTCCTTTGTCATTTTGTATACCACTGACATTTGACTTTGGTGTAGAGCTTACACAGGTTATTACCCTAGCAGAAGGTCCAGATGTACATAGTTCAGACTCCTGCAGGTGGGTGTAGCTTGGCTCTGGTTGGTGTGCTCCACTACTTCTTTGCAGGTGAACCATTTGTGTCACTGTGGCAAGGTGTTCTGCTCCTGAATCAGCTGGATGGGTCTTGCCTCTAGCCCCTTTGCAAGGAGTTCTGCTGAAGGGTTCCACACTGGGCCTGTTCTCTGAGTTGATTCAGGATCCAGCAGCCCAAGTGTTCTCACTCACATGCTGGGGCTGCACTCTGGGTCGCTTTACGATCTGGTGGCCCGGGAGGTCTCCATAAGTTGATTGTTAATATACTGCACGTTCTGAGAGGAAAGAAAGCTGTGCCAACATAGTACTGTCTCAAAGGGTGCACTCAAAAGCTCATGGCAGCACAGTATCTCAAACTATACTTGCCAAGTCACATCAGTTTAATTTTAATAACTTCTCACACAGTGAAAACAAATAGGTTACAAAATTTATCCCTGAACTTAAAGGATCCACAATAGCTTGCTTTCTCGCTCTCCAGATCTCTCGAGGTATATATGGTAATCAATCATTCTTAAGAATCAGGAGAAATCATCTTTTATCCACTAATTTTTTTACCTTAAATCATAAGGAAAGATAAAAGCTCATGGTGAAAAAGTGTCTAGCCAATGTATGAGGGCTATTCATTTTTAGTTGGAGGTGCATGTGGCTATTGAAAGCACAAATTTCTCATGCTTTTTATTTCTTCCAAAACTAAAGCGACTATGAATTAATTTCTCCCTACACGAACAACTTCAGCTTTGAGGAGCCTTTGCTTAATCATTGCCATATTGCTTTGCTTTTCACAAAACCCAAGCAGTTTACATTCTGATTTACTAAGGCTTGCGTGACAAAATTGTACCTTTTAAAAAGAGAATATATACATATATATATATATATATATATATATATATATATATATATATATATATATATATATATACACAGTCTTTATGGTCTCAGTGTCATAATAGTATTTATGGCCTACTATAATGTAAGAGGGAAGGGTAATTTTATATTGTCAGGGTTCATCCACAGTACTGGTGCTTCAGCATCAAGTTGGGCCCAAATCATTCAAAATATTAACTAGTGCCTTTAAGTTTATTTAATACGGGAACTTACCTACTCAGTCAGATTTCCCCACAGCTTTCAAATTTCCTGTACTGTAATTCATACTCATTTCCAACATCACTAATGTATAGTATTTTATGTTTACATATTTTAATTCTAATAAACATTATTTAACTCCTAGTGACCTAAAATATTAAAATTTCTCCCAGTTTTGGCTATAGTGGTTATGGAGCTCAGTGTAGGTAACATGCTTTTATGACTGTTGTTAGATGAAAGGGACAGTGTAGGTCAGAAAGGTCTGTCCATGTGTGGTAAATCACACTAGCAGTTACCACAATCACCTGGCAAGGAAGTCTCTTCAGTGTTGTGAGAGCCACTAACAACCACTTTGAACATTTTGCAATATTTAATTAGTCATTGCTTTAGTTTCCTCTGATTATTTGTTAAAAATAACTGACCTATTTAAATACATGTCAATCATTGAAACCTGTACTTCTTTTTTTTTTTTTTTTTTTTTGAGACAGGGTCTCACTGTGCAGTTCAGGCTGGCCTTAAGCTCACTTTGTAGCTCAGGCTGGTCTCGAACTCACAACAATCCTCCTGCCTCAGCCTCCCTAGTGCTGGGATTACAGGCATGCGCCACCACGCCCGGCTCGAAACCTGTACTTCTAAGAAAGGAGAAAATACAAATTTATGTCCCACCCAACACTGATGCATTATGATCTGTCTAAATTTGAAGATATAAATCTCAGATGAATCTCAGGATTGTCCAAATAATTCATCTATATGCTTGCTGCTGATTTCATAGATTCCCTCAAATCATGTAGAGTGTCCAGCAAACCTTCATTGTTCTTCAAAAAAGAATGCCTCTGTAATTATTTACTTCCTTATAAAAGACGGTTCCAGGCTATAGTTCTAGCACTCTGGAGGCTAAAACAGAGGGATTGTCTCAATTTTTACACTAGGCTGTGCTCTAAAGTGAGTTCACTGACAGTCTAACCTATATGGGGGCATAGAGTGGTGTAAGTGGTTAATGTTCTTTTCATTTTGTGAGGGGCCTACAGCTAAGAGTTTGATTTACATATCTCCTAAAAAAGAGAGAGAGAAATAGGAACGATTCAAAAGTTTATTCTATTCTATTTAACAGCTAACAAATTAACACAATTTCCCAGATGCTGATAGTAAATGATCATTACATTCACAGAACAGCAATATACTTATATGACTTGCTCCCAAACCCAATAGCTAAGAGGCAATGTAGGCAAAAGAGATTCCTAACAATAACCAGCATTAAGGGAGATGTACCCTCAGACAGTGTCTTGGTTAATTTCCTTTCTCCAGGACACCCAAAATTGAAGGAGGAGAGGATTGTTTTTGGCTCACAGTTTATAGTTTTCAGTCCATAATCTCATTTGGTTTGAAGACAGAATTTTAGGGGAGAGAAGCATGGTAGAATAGAAACAACTTGTGGCATAGCAGGAAGGAGAGAGAGAGAGAAAGAGAGAGAGAGACTAAGGTGGAAAGGAGAAAGAGACATCCCTCCAGGCCGTACTCCAGTAACCCACTGCCTCTGACCAACGGTCACCTCAGTTTTCATTTAGCTGTGAGCTCTTCACTAGAGTAATCTAATGACAAAAGATTATGGCCCCATGATCAATTTATCTACCAAAAGCCTCAATATGAGTGGATATAACTTTAGAGAGATATAGAAAGATAAGATATAGTATTCAATCCTTGATCCATAAAAGACTCATGGGTAGAATTATGCAAAATGCATTTAGTCCATCACCAAAGCACCAAGTTAAAATAAAAAAAAACTTCCTCTGATATGTAAATCAAACTCTTAGCTGTAGGCCCCTCACAAAATGAAAAGAACATTAACCACTTACACCACTCTATGCCACAGAATATGCACTTCCATTCCTCAAGGTACAAACGGGATAGAAAAGAATGGGGTCAGATCAAGACCAAAACCCAGCAAGGCATCGGCATAAAATCTTGTAATTCCATGTTTATAGTATCTTTGGCAGATTGGCAAGAGTTGTGACCTCAAAAGCACTTGGGCTGAACAGTTCCATCCTTATTGCTAGTAATTGTAACCCTCATGGCCTCTCTCTTGGGCTACTTTTCTCATGCCTTATGGTTTCTTCAGATGATCCATATTGCTATCTTCTCCAACCTTATGTGTCCTCCACCATACTTTCATTTCTCCACACCCTGACATCTCAGGAACACACACCCTGATCTGCCAAATCTTCATTTGAAATCTGGGTGGCAGCCAGCATGACCCTACAACTCTTGTGTTTGCTTTTTGCCTAAAATCAGTGTCATTGACTTCAAGGTTTTCCACCATCTATTGCAGTAGCTGAGCCCTTTTGAATCTTGCTATAGATACAGAGGATCTGAGTGTCCGGGTGACTGAGCACACTAACCTGAATCCAGAGAAATCAGTCCTTCCTTTCCTTATGCTGTCTTGGGGCCATGGGGCTCTTTCCAAAGCACATACTTTCACCATTGCAATTTGGAAGTCATAAGGGGTGAAGCCTGATACTATCTCAAATTCTTTCAAATTAATTTTCCTATTATCCTGTTCCAAAGTACTTGGATTATTTTTAATACTGATATGTTCATCAACCAAATTTTTCTCTGTTTCACCTTTGCAGACCCCAACTCTTCCCAGCTAAACTAAAAACTTGGGATCATTCAGCTGGGCTGTTTGTTTTTGATTTGTAATATAAATCTGGTAGAAACCTGTAATGGTTGGCTGCCTTGAAATTTCTTCCACCACAACAACTTCTTCAGATAACTCACTATTATTGTGGAATGCTGCACCGAGTTGGACTGTGTTGCTGAGTTCAGGTGCCTAAATTGGTTTAATGACAATGGAGTGCTCATCTTTGACAGATCTAAACAAAAAAAAGGGTAACAAAGGAAGAATGATGTGTGTATAAACAGTACAATTAGGATAAATATGCTGTGCTTCTACATAATTCTATGAGAAGCAAGATTTGTACTAATAGTGGTTGGACAAGATATTATGCTGGCTTCTAGTACCATGGACAAACACTAGGGAGATAACAAGGTAGAAAGTATTAATTATTGAATCTGTGATATAATTCAGCTATAAAAAATAAGTATATAGCTACACTCTCTTCATTCACTGTTTAGAGACATCTGCTATAATAATGCCTATAAGTATAATTTTTTTTGTTTTATTGAAGTAAAAATATCAATGAGACAGTCTTAAGATACCTTGACAAGATAGATTTGTTAGATTAATACACTGCAAACTGTTTTCATAATGTTTTGTTATCATAGAAGGTGCATACATGATATTATACTTACAGACATTATTATACCCTCTGTCTCTCATCAGTAAATAGAGTGTAGCTGTTTGAGTATCTTATTTTTTATACCTGAAATACATCAAAGATTCAATAACTAATACTTTCTACCTTGTTATTTCCGTAGTTGTCCATAGTACTGGAAGCTGACATAATATCCTGTCCAACCACCATTAGTGCAAATCTTGCCTCTCATACTTGCCTTGTATGACACCAAAACATTACAAAAACATTTTGCCATGTATAAATTTATTGAATCTGTCCTGTAAATTTGTCTTGAAACTGTCTCATTGCTATTTGTTCTTCAATAAAAATAATTTTAAAAAAACAAGAAATTTCTTCCACCCGATGAAGTGGCCCATTACACTTAATCTCTGTCTTTCAGACCCTATATATAAGCAAAATGCAGACAAATTCTCTGCCAGAACATAATGTGCATGGCCTGTGGTTCAAATACCAGTGGAGTCCTTCTTCCCAGCTGCAACTACATGAACTGGTCTTTTCTTTCTTTTTTTAAAATCAGCATTCTGACTTCTAACCTCTGAAAAGAATCTTCCATCAAGCTGGCTTCACAGCATTTTAGCATTGCTTCTCGAGCAAGCATCTTCAAACATTTCTAAGCTACAAGCCTTTCTAAAGTCCTGTAAGCCATTTACAAAGGCTTCTGAAACATATATTCAAGTAGTATAACAGTGACAAACCTACTTCTCTGGTACCCAAATGTATCTTTGCTGCTTTTTGATCACTGGGATGCAATTTCTTGCACTTACAAATTTAAAAAGCAGCGATTTGTTTCATAGTTTGTAGAGGTTTTAGTCTTTAGTCAGCTGGCCCTGAGGAAGACAGCATGGCAGAGGAGAAACAGTTCACATCATAACAACAGAATGGGTGGAGGGGGAAAGGGAGAGGGGGAGAGATAACAAGTCAGGAGACAAGAAGATAGATGAGATCCCTATAGACCAGAGCCCTTAGTCACCCCTTCCTTTGGTGAGGCTTCAGGTCCCAACATCACATTTAATACCTGAAAACTGTGTACCTCCACATTCCAATCACCTGCCAAAGTCTTACCTGTAATTTGAGGATGTGAGGGGACACCCATGTATAAAGTATAATAGGAAATGTTGATAGCTTAGTGTGACTACTATTTGCTTTGCTTACACACGACACATTTTTTTACTGAACACTCAATACTGATCCCTATTGGTATAGGTGATAACACTGTAACTATACTCCAAGCCTGTATTCATACTAAAGTTGATCAGCATCTTTTATATATTTGAATCCCATTTAACAACAGGTATTTCTGGAAAGCTTGATCGGATGAATATGCAGAATTATCTCTAAAGACGATACAAAAATGAAGATATTCATTGAAATTTTTTTTTCTACAATCTACAGCACTTCCCTGGTAAGCGCAGGGCCTGAGTTCAATCCCCAGTTCCATGAAAAAAAAATCTGCACAGCAATTTGTGTTTTATTATTTAACTATCTCAAATAATATTTCTGAGAAGTAGTAAGATGTTTGAGAATAAAAATATGCATCTCCATAGAAAGAAATATTAGCAAATTTCATTTTTGTGTATCTTGGTGTGAATTTATTCATAGTTCCTGTGCAAAAACTTCTTTTTTCTTGGAAGTGTGGTGCTGTACTTTTAACTAAATTCAGAGATTTTAAATCTCTAAGTATTTTTTGGCTAGCCCTTTTCACTTTGAGAATTCTGATTATATGAATATGTTTCTTGTGAATATGTCAACTTTCTTCTTCATGTATATTTTAGATATTTCATTGTTATATTCATTTAAGTTTGTAAATAATGTTTTTACAATGTGCAATCTATTAATCTCATGTTATGAATTCTTTCCAGAAATATTTTTATAAAATTCACTATATCTTACATTTTCCACATTTCAATGATTTGTCTACAATTTTTAATTTGCTATATAAGTATTATTGATTTCCAATAAAGTTAAGAATGAATTAAAAGGCATGTGTCTTTTCTTATTAATCATGTATCATTCTTCTTACAGACTATAAAGTAAGAGAACTTTGATCTGTGAGCTATGATATTTCATTTGTAAGTTGTAACAAAGATACCCTGTGGTCAGCAGCATAGTACACATTTTTTATTTAAATTTTATTGGGAATACTTTTTGATATTTCAAGCTACTCTTTCACATGTAATTTCTGATTAACTTTCTTCTCCATAACATTACCTCAAATGTATAAAGTTAATCATAAATAATAAAAATTCACAAATTATTCAGTATAAATTCAATTTTAATGTGAAGAAACTGAAATGAATTGAAGTGTAATATGGGCTTATATTCACACAAATTAATAACTAAAAATGTTATCATAGAGTGTAGGTATTTAACTTTATGTTAATTCACTTGCTATATAAATGTTTTCTCTATTAGAAAGTACTGAAAATTAAGCAAGGAAAAACTTACATGTATATGGCACATAAAAATGTTAAAAGTTGTTAACAGTTTATGCAAAAATGTATACATGCTATTTAGCTGGAAATGTACTGTGATATTAAAAGTTCCATTTAGATGAATCAATGTCATTGAATCATTGAATCTGATAAGGATCATCTAGCATGTATGCAACTTCATATTCCAAAAGAATATTACTTAAAATTAGGTCAAAATACAGACTATATGAGAAATTTACACACACAAACAGAAAGCATATTTATTCATAAAACATATGAAATAAAAACTGAAAAATAAAGATTTGGAGAAAAATACAGTGCTATTCATTTCACATCATTATCTGGTGACAATTGTAAAATAATTCAGGGATCCTTCAAGAATATGGAAAATAGTTTAGAAAAATTTTCTTCGGCAGCATTTCTAAGGTATATTAGAGTGGGACAACAAAAGAGGAGTACTACTTGAAAATAACAAAACAGTGGTATATGTATAAAGCAACACCACAAAATAATATTGCTCTTTATTAGAGAAGAACAATCATTTGTTAATCTTATAGTCATTTTCTATTTTCTCAAGCTGGTGTAGTTCATATGATATATGTGGGATTGGAGCCTAGTCCAAATATTTGTAGATGAAATGAAATTTGAAACTAAAAATTTCCAGCTGAAAGCTGCTATTTACTCATAATCATCACGTATGTATGATTATACTCTTAATTGGGAATATTTATAGCATGTCACATAAAATTGATATCTTCAAAACTTTACATGAGCATTAGTATTACTTTTTCATAAATACATGTAAAATTACACTCTATAATTCTTAAGCTTACATATACCTGCATATCTAGCAATAGCTGTGGGAGATGTGGTCCTGAAATACACATAGACATTAGAATTCAAGGATTTTCAAGTCCAATGGTAGAATATTTGCATTTAACATAACCTCATTTAATAATCTATAGATATACTTGTTATTCTGCACAGTATAATGTAATTCTTAACAGTATAATGTCTCTTTAGAGAGTAGCAGCAAGAGAAAATTCACAGGCAAAATTATTTTTCAAATACTTTTGATTTTCTCTTGTTTGATACCCATGTAGAACTATTAGGACTAAACTGTAATATATATATATATATATATATATATATATATATATATATATATATAGCTGTTTATATATATATATATTTATGTATAAATGATGAAATTATTTAGGCTTTTTGTTTTATGTTACTGATTTGATTGAGACTAATAGGAATATGAAATAAGAAAGAGATGTTTTCCTTAATTAAGGAAAGAGTTTAAGAATAAAATTACTACAGATTTTATATCTCTACAATGTACCCAGCTCTGATAGTTATGTTTTATATTTCCAGATGCTTTCTATACTTGTTGGTTTCAACAGTTCCCAAAACAAGATATTCAGTCCTATCCCAGTGGCATCCATTTTCACTCATTATCATGTTTTCTTTTGTTTCCTTCACTACATGAACAAAATTTTGACTGATTCTTCACCCATCTTGATGACCCATGTCATTATCTTATTAAAGTACTACTCTTCTTTGTTCTGCATAGAATTTAACTTAGTTACACTACATTGAAATTCAATTTCATGACTATAACCCTCAAGTGTGTGTACTTAATCCTACCAAATCATCATCACCATCATCTTCATCATCACCATCATCATTATTTAGCCCTTCTCCCACTTCTCAGTGATAACTTAAAACTCTCTGCACAAACACTTGCCAATTTCATAATCTTGAGTTGATCATCTGATTGCCTCATCTTTCCCCAATAATATTCCTTAAAAGAATCAAAAAAACGGTGATGAAAAGTGTTCATCTTTGTTTGTGTTCCCTTTGATATGTTTCTAGAACTGTATTGAATGTTCAATAACACTAAATGTTTAAAAAACACATGTTTATTCCATGTGTTATAATAATATAGACTAAAACATGCTAATAAAAATTAGTTTTAGACGACAAATTAGTATTTAGAAATAATTTATCTTCTATGTCACGTAGAATATTATGAACTTGAACAAGACCCAATTCCAGGAAACAATATATTCTGTATGTACAGAAGATAATTGGTCCAGAACCATTTCCTGATGGTACAGAATTGTGCCCATTTCTCTGTCTGGTGGAGTTCATATTACCTGAAAAAATATAATTTACTTAAAGGAAAATATTAATGAATTTAATGGCCTGTCTCATCAATAAAACTTGAACTTTTACATGGTTTATGAAAAACTTAACTTCATTGTAATTAATATGATGTTATGTAAATTAAGAAGGACTAATGATGAATTGCTGTGGCTTGCTGCTGATTCTAGGCCCTTCCATTTGATAGAACTAGTAAATAAATGTAGTTTATGTGTAATAAGTTTATACTTATTTCTGTATCTATGTAACTACATTTACCTTATGCCAGATACCAGAGTGAAACGTAAACATCTGAGAAAAGTGTGTGGATATTTGAATGTGTATGTGCTTACATAAAAGATAGAATATATATAAAACAAGTATGAGTTTCTAATGACATCTCTGATTCTATTCTGCAGCAAAGCACTTATTATAGCTCCCATTTCTTGCTTTATTATCTTCTTACTTGAAATTGGGAAACTTGGCATTCTTTATATACAATTTGTATACCTATCTGTTCAAAATTAGTACACATGTAATTGCAGAATTTGCAAATTGTATTCCTGCACCTCTGTGAGAAGTGTATTAAAGAAGTATAATGTTTATTTAGTATAGTAGGTTTTCCCCTCCCCACAGTTGTCTACTCAGATTTTTTGAAGTTACTTTTGCTGTCCCTCTTTCTTCAGTATAATTATTGTACAGTTGCATTAAGCTGTTACGTTCAACGTTATATGCAGGAGACTTTTAAATACGTTTATTATTTCTTTCCAGTTTATCTACAGTGAATTATTTTTATACGTATCAGTGAGCAATAGGCTAATATAAAATACCACATACCCAAAAGTCTGATGTTTTAAAAATAAAATATTAAGTATAAGTATAAGCTGATAAGCTTGAGAATTTCTGAGTACAAGTAATAGAAAAATACAGTAACTGTCACACAACAAAGAACAGTACAATGGAAAAAATAGTATATCAGTGAAACAACTTCAAAGTTCTTATATAAACATAAATAATAAATCTATATGTAAATGCTATGTCCTAAAGTTTTAAATACTATGGAGTAAAAACAAGTGGAGGAAATATGGAATGAATATGAAGTATTAAAAGTAGCTGTTCTGTATAGAAGAGTTAGTCATCATTGAAAATATGTCATTTGGGCTAAGGCAGAATATGACAGAGTGAGACATGCAATTATTCAGCAAAGGTTACTTCAAGTAGTTGAAACCTCTAGGGCTTTATGGTCCACTAACCACATTTGGCTATTTAAATTAAAATTGATTAAATCAAATTAAGTTTAAATATTTAATTCTTCATTTGGATATCAATGCATAGTAGGCATATAGAAATGCAAATCATATGTTAATTCCATTCTTGCCTAAAATTCTTTTGGTCAACACCAAATAGAAACCTCACATTGAAAGAATTCACCTATTATTTGATGAAACATAATATGGGTGGAGTGGAATAAGCAAAAGAGAGAGAAAGTTTCTGAACGAATGACACCAGTGTAACGCTTAATGTAAAGGTATTTGTTGGGTGAATCCCTTCACTATGGGCCTTAAGCAACCCACATATCCTTGAGGTATTTGCCAGATTATCAGATTTACTCAACTCTTGAAACTGTGGAAAATAAACAGCTAAAGAGATCAAAGAAAACAGAATACAACAATGGTGTGCATGCACTCTTTCTGGTGGGAGGCTTGACTTGCTAACTATGGTATCTGTGCCTGGTTCAACAGGAAGGGGAATGTTATTGCATAGTTTCCCCCCCAGTTGAAGCCTGCACATATACAAATATCTGTGCATTGCAGCCAAGAGATTTTGATATAACCAGATTTAACAAGGCCGAAACAAAATATTCTCACATCTGTCCTAACTATGCACTGTCATGAGTAGCAAGCTCTTTTATCTCACAGCAGCCTCAAGCTTTTACTAGCATATGCAAAATGAGAAGAAGTTAGCCAAATGGTTCATATGATAGTGAGATTCTCTCCCATCCTGGTTATTCAAACATTAGTGTGGTTATGATATGAAGATATTTTGCTAATGAAATTAAGATTGTACAAATAAAGTAGAAAGGTTATCTGGACGATTCTGCATACTACTAACTTAAAGGCAGAGAAATATCTGCAGCTAGGGTCAAATAAATATGGTAGGAGAATAAAGTTCAATGCATTGCTGTCTAAAGAGAAGTAAGAAAATTCAAACATTGAGAAGGGGGAACTAACCATTTCAGGCTTTGAATAAGAAAGGTGTGTCAGAATAAATAGTGCTGGATTCCTATGGCAGATAATAACAAATCTTAGTCCACAGCTAGTGATGAAATGCTGAGTTCAACTCTACAGTCATATTGAGCAGAATTCTGCTAACAATCCAAAAGTTCTTGAAGCATATTTGCCACAAGACTCTTAGGAAAACTCAGATCTATAAGCTTTATCTTTATGTCAGTGGTCTTTTATTTTAACTTGTAGAATATTAAAAAACAAGTAGGGTTTTTTATTGAACTACTGAAACACTGGGAACACGTAACAGAATCAATGCAAAATTACTACATATCTTAATAAGAATGTTTAAAAAATGTATAAGTTGGCAGACAAGATAGCTCAGAGGACTAAACTCCTGCTTAGGAAAGCACAGAGGCCAGGGTTTGATTCCTGGCAGCACATGCAGCCCCACCCCCCAGCCCCACCCACAAGCCCGCTGAGCTGGCCACTAAGTCAGGGCATGGCACTGCACTTCTTTAATCCCAGCACTGGGGAAACTGAAAACAGGAGAATCACTAACAGTCTGAGCTGAGTAGTGAGACCCTGTATCAAATACATAAAAAAGAAAAGCAAATGTAAATCCTTTAAACTTCTTGCAAAAAAGTGGTTAAAGTTATTAAGGGTGTTAACAATTCAGCAATAAATGAAGTCACCCACACTAAAGACAATGAAGCAGGTGATACAACAGCTTAAGTTGCTGCCACAAAAGACACACATGAATAGCACATTAATTGTCTGTGAAGCACGTAACATGATGCTCTCTGTATAACCAACATAATATATTAAACATTTCTAATAAAATTATCTTAAAGTACATCTGTACAAATGATCAGATGATAGAAGTAATCATTTGGAAGAGATTTGCAATGAGCCATAAAAATGCACCATTTGGAGGAACATCATAATCAGTAGACTTGAGCACAGATCAACTTATCATAAATATTGGATTCAGATAGACATGGAAGAATTTGTATTCTGACCCATTAAAATTTCTAAAAATAAAAAATTCTAAATAATTAATAGAAAGAATTTAGAGCAAATACAACCTGCATAAACTGCAAGTGGAACTGCAAGTGGAAGCAAGTATGGGCTTTACTATGGTAAATATGTATAATATTTACCTCAAACTAGAGAAAAACAAAATAAATTCATTTCTTTCTGAGTATATAAAGTGATATATATGTATTATATATACATATATATATATTATATATATACATATATATCACACTAAACATAAAGCTACAATGGTATCTTATAATAAATAATAAGAATAAATATATAATGTTATACAAATATAAAATGATGAAAGTGAATAGATGGAACCATTAAAGAAAAAATAATCTGAGCTGATCTTTAATGTCATACATTAGCAAATAAAGAAAACATCAAATTCAAAATAAGAAGGATACACATTTTAAATTATGCATGCGTATAATTTGTATTTGCTGTGTATGTTATTCACCAGTGCCAATTCCAAATCAACATAACCCAGTCATACATGTGGCTCCACAGACAATGACGACTAGAGAGAGCTCACAACCTACTGGAGAAACAGCAAATCAGGGCCAATATTCATTTGCTGAGCCACCAGTGATACCATGGCATTACATAGCCTTGGTGACAGAAAGGTACCATTTCTGTGGGATGTCATTGGACAAATTTTTAAGATCATTCTGATTCACTCAAGTTTATATTTTATGACAATAATACATTCTATCATCACAATCATTTTTAAGTATTAATCTGCACATCTTATGCCCTCATGTCAAGCTTTAAACTAGTTATTGAAATGTGTGTGGTGCATAATGTTTATGTACCTTATTTCATACCTGAACCTCTTTTTTCATTCTCTTGCCCCCCAGACCTCAGTCTCCCCTTCAAACATCCCTTATTCTCTCTACTTCTTTCCTGTTTTGAACATTTTTGTCCTGTGTGATGCTTACATCCTTACGGGAACTGGTACAAATACATAACACATCCCAGTTCTTGTTTTCCATCCCATACCCTTCCTTCCCGCCTCTCTCCCTGAATTTTGGGACCCTCTCCTACACATGTAGGCTGTGGTTTTTCTCCTTTACATATACTGGCCTTAATTTCAGTGATAAAGACATCACATTAATTCCTCAAGTAAAGCAAATGTTATTTTATGTGTCTTTGCTGAACAAAATGCCCCCAAAATCACAAATTAAATGAGGGTAGCCTCATTTAGATTGATCACTTCAGTCTGTGGTTTGCTGGATCCATGGTTCGGGCACAATGGCAAAGAATCATGGCCAAGGAAAGTGGGCTGAATAGATGGCAGCCAAGAAATGGAAAAGAGAGTAGCAGAACAAGAGCACACTTCTTAGGTCACGACTCTTTTGACTCATCTACACCTAGGACCACCTTCTGATCACTGTTAAGGCCCAGAACTGATTGATGGATGAATCTGCTCATAAGTACTGCATTACCCTTCATGATCCAATACCCCTCGGTACCAGTAAAGCTTTGGTATGTGTGTGTGTGGGGGTGCATTTTGATGTTAAACCAAACCACCATGTGAAAAGACATGACTATGAGTAAAATATTTATCCATTATTTTGTAACAGGTAGAAGAAAACCCACTGATTGAAAAATTTAATTATTTAAGCCACATGAAGAATTAATAATACAGGAAAATAGATATAGCAACATAGGTTAAAATAGTTGATAGTGAGATGATGCATGGTTGGGAAGCTAGAAATAGGTCCCATTATTACAAAACACATTAACTAATAAGCTGTGCTGAGAGATGAAAAATAAAGAGATAGGAACATTTGTTTTAGTGAGAAGAATGAACCAGCTTGGAATGTAGCAAGCTTTTTTATTATTAGATAAAATATGATGCGGTGAACTGATTACCTGCTAAGGGAATAGCTGTCTGGGTTAATGAAACAATTTTTTTATTGATTAGTCTTTGTTCAATCTTTTACCAACTGGTTTTAATAGATTATCCAAATATAAAGCAGTATATTAGAAGTCTTCCTCCAGAGAATTTCTTGCTGCAGTGAACAATCTTTTCTTTAAAAACTTACTTCTGTTAATTACTCACATATCATGCCAGGCCAATTCAGTACACACGCAGGAAAACATTGACCACTAATGGATAACTTTGAACATGCTGACCAGCCTCTCTTTTTACCCTCTTCCAACCTTGACTCACTAACTCCTGATACTCTTTGCTCAATTATACACTCCTATGAAGTTACTTTCTTTAGATTCCTAACATAACCATGAAACCAGGAGAAAGGGTCATTATCCGATCACTGAATTATATATATATATATATATATATATATATATATATATATATATATTTATATTTATATATATTATATATATATATAATACACACATATATATATATAAACAAAAAAATACTCTTCAGTCTACATGTGTATACATGTTTATTCATCTACTGGTATACATATAGGCTGATTTCATATGTTGACAATTAAGAATGGTATTGCAACAAACATGGAATTGAAATTATTTAAATATTTATTTTATTTCCTTTATGTGTCATAGTCAGTCATTAAAACTGCTGGGTTATGGGGCTGGGGAGACAGCTCAATGGAATAAGTGCTTCCCTTGGCAAGCACAAGGGCCTGAGTTCAATCCTTGGTTCCACAGGGGAAAAAAACAAAACAAAACAAAACAAAACAAAGAAAACTGCTGGGTTGTTAAGTAGATTTTGGTTTTCTTTTTTTAAAAAGAAGTTCCATGCTGTTTTACATAATGGCCTTACCATTTTATATTCCTCCAAATAATGTATTGTATCTTGCTTTTCTCTACAACCTTCTTGTCACCTTGGTAAAATAAACAAGTTCAGTAAGCTGCAGAATAAAGATCAACAGGCCAAAGCAGCAATGCTCCTATACATTAGCATTGAACTATCTGAAAAAGAAGTCTAGAAAGCAAACACATTTAAATATCAACACCACACACACACACACACTCACACACACACGTACACACACACACACACACACATGGAATAAATCAAACCAAGAAAGTGAAATATTTATACAGGAAAATTCACGATTTTGAAGGAACAAACTACAGAAAGAACAAATGAAAAGATACTTTGTGCAAATGGTTTGAAAAAACTAATATTGTTCCAAAGAAATCTAGAGATTTAATGGAATTTCTATAGAAATACCAATGACATTCTTCACAAAAATAGAAAAGCAATCTTTGAATTTGCATAGAATCACAAATACCCTGAATAGCCAAAGCAATCTTGAACAAAATGAAAAAAGCCACTGGCATATACTATCAGACTTCAAAATATAACCTAACCCTAAATTTCATATTCTACTTGAATGACTTCCCTAACTTTTCAAACAGTTCCATAAAATCTATTCTCCATACATTTATTCTGTAGAAAAAAATCAATAGTTTTATTGTATTACATGTTTATATTCATTTTACATGTTTTTAGAGCATCACTAAAAATAACTGATAATATCTTCATTAGTAACAAGCAAAGTTTTATTTAAACTACATAAAATATGCTTTAGATATTAAGAATATTTCTCTTTCACTTTATTCTCATTTGCTTTTGTTGCAGTCTTTATTTTTATTCTTGTATTGTTGTCAAAGGCAGTTGAGGACTTGTTTAGACAAGCTAAACAACGAGTTACACAATCAACTAAAAGTTAGGGTCCTGTAAGAAATATTTCTCAGTTCACTGAGAAATACTTCATGTGCAGTATCACCAAAACCATCGCTCGTGTCAAGGAAGATCGCATTTATTGCTTCTCCTTGATTGATCAAGTTTAGATTAGTTTGATAGGACTTATACTTTACAAAGCTATTGATGTTATTAACTAATTCCAGGGGTAAATTACCTCTATAAAATAGAGGAGAGCAATTCCCCTGGTGACTGGCCAGGAGGCAAACTTGCTGGCTAATGCAGCCATGGACTCCTCTCTCCACCCAGGAAAATTAGAAAAAGTGCTTTTCATTTTTCAGGTCACTAGGCAAATGAACAATCATGCTCTGCTGTAGTCTTGCCCTTCAGTATAACCTTTTCTCAACCAGGTGCTGGTAAATTGATTTTATAACAGAATTTCATTATTTTTTTTAGTAAAAGACTTAAATGAAGGGATCAGTAATTTCAAGGGTTATATATTTCCTCTTTCAAAGTATGAGCACAAAACTATCTCTTATCAAAGTATTTAAAATATCTATTAAGATATATTTAAAAAAGTAAAATGTTTCATAGTGGGCATGTTTTATAATAATCTTTCAGCATTATAAATTTTATTTCTTGCTCTATAACTATAATTATTTGTCTTCACCATTGTCTTGAAATATTGTACATATTTCAATAAATATTTTATTTAATTGTATTAACCTAAGAAATCTCAAGTATCAAAAGTAGAAAAACAATTGTTATCTATGGAAATAAAACTAGTAATTTTTCACAGGTGAAAAATGACCCTTCAAGCTCTTAGTTAGACAAGAGCTCTGCTACAAATACAGATTAAGAAGAAAAAAGCAAGTAGAAATTTATTAGCACTCATAGTTCGTATATACCAGGGAGAAACTGTGCATAAGTAGTTCACAAAGAGGTAGCTTTTGAATTCCTGCATATATGAAAACAAATGACAAATATTAAAGAAGTAACAAGATAAAGGAAAATAATTTTTCATCTATAAGAGCAGTAGGTTGAGGAAAGATAAATACATACAGATATGATATAGCTGGTAAATACTATCAGTGCATATTTTCCTTTCAACATAGAGAAACAGGAAAGAACCAGAGGATATTAGGTCTCCATGGGTTCAAATCCAAAAAAGTAAATATTATAAATCTCAATGCTGGAGAATAATTTTCTTTGACTCAGTGCTACACCCTATAGAGCATGGGTTGTTTAGATGGGGGCTCAGAGACTGCAGCCAACCTCGTCATTGTGGTGCAGCGAGGCAGACCCCATTGAAGCACTCACAGGTTGCAGTCTTTTCTGTCCTTCACCACATGGAATGCTTTCTATGGTGGTTCCACAACCCTGGGATCTTACAGGTAGCCTTAGTGCCATGGATCCAACACACACTGCCAAGTGATAACTTCTTAGAGTGGCTCCAGTTCCTCGGTCCACTGGGAACTGACCTAGTTGGAACATTGTGTGTTGACTCACAGTGCATGGGACCATTAGGCACTGACCTGCTGGGGAATTGGGTGCTGGCCCTTTAGGCTTGCCAGGCTGTCCTTCAAAATCTGTATGGATGCCTCTAGAGCTCTTGTACTTCAGTTATACAGAGTTAGTATCTTATGGATGATGCAAGGCTTTGCTTGCATGTGACACTTGGGGTGACTCAGGGTATTTTCCTGGAGACCACTCTGTTCTGAGACAGAATCCTCTGAGACATTTTTTGTCATCCTCAAATATTTCTGAAATGCCTTTAAGTCATTTTGCAATTGCATTTTTGAGCATTATTTGACTTTTTCCTATCCACACTAATCACTTTGCATTCTGCAACAGCCTTGTACTCTTCATAGAACATGCTTTCACAAACTATAAAACGTGTTTAGGGCAAAAAACATTTACAAATTTTTAAAATTCTACTTACCTTTTAATTTTAAAGTTTCTCAAGTTTCTTTCTTTCTTTCTTTCTTTCTTTCTTTCTTTCTTTCTTTCTTTCTTTCTTTATGGTGGAACCGGGGATTGAACTCAGGCCCTTGCACTTGCCAGGAAAGTGCTTATTCTACTGAGCCATCTCCCCAGCCCTGCTTTATGTATTTTATGATAAGTGACTAAAAATGAATCTAGAACAGTTTTCATAAAGATTTCTTCCAACTATATAACCCATTTTATATTTTATAAATAAATTCTAGGCTATTCAGCCAAGTTTTTTGCACTTATATCTTCCTCCAGTTTCTCATTATTATTTTCATATGAAATTTCAGTAGAAATCCTTTTATCTTCCATTCTTAATTAACAGTATTCTATTCATGAAAACTTAGATAACCTTTAAGAAAAATTAAGATTGTCTTCATTTTTATGCATCTTTAATCTTATGAAAATCAGCTTTTATACTTTGTTTATGATTATTTAGGCTTTGAATAGTAGGTTTTCTAAATTCTCTCATCTTTTACTCATTGCTCAACTAGAAAACAATACTTGCATTTTCAGACATTTGTTATCACAATGGCTCTGTCGTGCAATTCGATTGTGGTTTACTCCATTCTTCCTCCTATACTTAAACCAGGTAATTTCTCTCTTTCTTTTTCCCTTCCTTCCTTCCTTCCTTCCTTCCTTCCTTCCTTCCTTCCTTCCTTCCTTCCTTGCTTCCTTCCTTCCTTCCTTTCTTTTTTCTTTCTTTCATTTAGGACAAGTCTACAGGGTCTCACTACATAGATCAGACTCATAATAATCCTCCTGTTTATAACTTCCCAAGTGCTGGGATTACAGGAGCCTGAAACCACTCCCAGCCTCTCAGCATGCCCTGGGGACTGGTCTAGCAGAGCAGGCTGGGAGATTGAACTCTCAGCCCCTGCATCTGCCTAAGCAGGCTCTTTAATCAGCTAAGCTATTTGGCCAGCCCAAACAAGGTAACTTATAGAAAAGAAAAACAATTGTTTTTAATAGTTGTGAGCAATGCAAAATCTGGTTCATCTGGGGCACCCCACTTTTCTTTGCACACTTGAGGCAACCCATAGTGGCTCTACAGCTGTCATCATGCCACAGAATGAATATACTGAATTACACCGTAAAAGTTATGGGTACTGCTTGGGTTACTATGAGAAAAAGAGAAAAAAGGAAAGTTGAATGGAACATGAACATTCAACAAAGGCCAAAAAAAAAAAAGTTGGCCTGAAGGCTAAGCTCTACCACAAAGAGTGCCATGTGGAGAAAATACAAATGAAGAAGTCTATCAAGATGCATGAAAAAGAGAAACACCAAACAAAAGAATGATGAAAAGACTCCATATGGAGGAGTACCTACCTACCTGCTAGACAGAGAATGACAGTTTAGTGCAAAAGTACCTTCCAACATGATTAAACAAAAATGAAAAAAAAGAAGGGCAGGAAAATAGGAAGTTCCTCTGCCCAAAGTTTGTACCCAAGGAGAAATGGAAGTATTAAAAGTTGCTCAGACTTGAAAGAGAATAAATTAGGCATGGAAAAGGATAGTTACTTGGAAGAGGATAGTCTGCTCGCTTGGAGATTGCTTTATAGGAAAGCCACTTAAATATGAAAAATTGACTAGGTCAATGGGCTTAAGTTTTAAGAAGGCCTATGTAACACATCCTGAACTGAAAGCCATATTCCTGCTGCCAATACTTGGTGTGAAAAAAATTTTTTCATTGCCACTGTATACAACTTTGGGTGTGATTACCAAAGGAATACAAATTGAGGTGAATATGAGAAACTTGGGCCTTGTGACACAAGGAGGCAAGTATTTGGGGTAAATATGCCCAGGTAACCAACAATCCTGAAAATGGTGTCTGCATCAGTGCAGTCTTACTCATTTGACAGATGTTTCATACAGTAACTTCTTACATTTATTGAAGACTACAGACCAATCATGAAAACCATAAGCTGAATACTGCTGAACAACTCTCATGACTACATTCATCAAGAAAACCATTAAATTGTAAAAACATCATAATGGCCCATTTCACAAATTTGTCTTTTATTAGAGGTCTGCTAAGGCCTTATGTGTCAGTGAGATTTAACCATTTGAAAAAATAAACATCAGTCTTTGCATTAAAGAGTGGGTACTCAGCAACACAGTTTTCTCATTCTTAAAAAACCACCAACATTTACAGTCAGTGCAAAGTTAACAAAAGGGTCTAGGTCTAGGAAATCTGCTGAAGTCTATTCTACCTCATCATCTATCATTACTCCTAAAAGAAAAAAACATAATGTTTAAGTTTATTCTCAAGGTAGTCTATTTATAATACTTTAAGTAGAAGTTTATTTAGATAATTCCAACTTAGTTGCACTGATTCCATGAGAAGAAACTTTATTTGCACTAAATAATATAAGAAGGTTATATATAAGGGGGTTATCTCAAGATTTGTGATCTGCATTCAATAGACATGGGTTGAATATTTGGTATCTAAAAGGATATAATTCTTTTTTATTTTTGTTTTATTCAAGTACAAATATCAATGAGATAGTTTTAAGATACCTTGACAAGATGGATTTGATAAATTAATACATTGAAAACTGTTTTCATAATGTTTTGGTATCATAGAAGGTGCATACATGATATTATACTTACGGACATTATTACACCGTGTGTCTCTTATCAATAAATAGAGTGTAGCTCTTGGGGTATCTTATTTATTATACTTGAATTACATCAAGGATTCAATAATTAATACTTTCTAACTTGATATTTTCCTAGCGGTTGTCCATAGTACTAGAAGCTGACATAATATCCTGTCCAACCACCATTAATGCAAATCTTGCCTCTCATAGAATTATGTAGAAGCACAGCGTTATCTATCCCAACTGTACTGTCCATACAGACATATCATGATTCTTCCTTTCTATACCCCTTCCTTTGTCTACACCTGTCAAAGATGGGCAGGTGACAACTAAGTTTGTTGTCACTCAACTAACTTAGGTGCTTGAACTCAACAACACAATCCAACACAGTCCAGCATTCCACAACAATGGTGAGTTATCCAAAGAAGTTGTTGACCATAGCCATTTACAGCTCAACTTAATATTATGGCTGAATGGTTGAAAAAGATGTGGTATTTCTATATAATGCAGTATTACTCAGCTGTTAAGAATGATAAGTTTGAAGCATTTATACTAAAGTAGATGCCACTTGATCATATACTCATAAGTGAAATAAACCAGACCAAATATTGTATGGTCTCCCTAGTATAAGAAGCGAAAAGAAGAAATACAAATGGAAACATACAACAACAACTAAAAACAATTGAGTCAGATAAGGCAAAGTGAATGGCATATGCTGCAGGATACAAATCAGCTTTTCTTCTGGATGGTTAACAACCTAAGTTCACAGATCAAAGTTGGAAATATAGAAGAGCCACAAGGCCAGCCAACATTTTGGCCCTAGCCTTTCAAGGTCAGAGAAGACTCAGGACATAGGAGAACCTGTGCTGCAACATCATGAAACTCAGTTGAGCTCCAAATTTTCTGAACAAGGAGATTATGGAGCCACAGAAGAAAGAGAATGAAGTTCTATAATGAGCCTGGGGAGAGTCACATGGAGAGACGACTTTCTCTCAGGCTGTCATAGAGAGCAAACTTGTCAAGCATTGGCCGTGACTCATCCACATGGATGACACAGACAAAGATCTACAGAATAATGTACAGGACTGCAAGATAAACCCTAAGGGGACTTCACTGACCTCATAAGAAACATAAAGTACATGTGTTGGTATATAAGTCTTGCTCTATCTAGGTCTTAACCGTCCAGCAGAAAAGTATAAAAATGAAGTATACATCTAGAAAGGATATAATTCTTATTCATGGTGTATCTTTCTTACACATAGAAAGGGATGAATATTTTGTGTACATATAATTAAGGTCAGAAAAGAGAGAAAGAGAGAGAGAGAGAGAGAAAGAAAGAAAGAAAGGAAGGAAGGAAGGAAGGAAGGAAGGAAGGAAGAAAGAAAGAAAGAAAGAAAGAAAGAAAGAAAGAAAGAAAGAAAGAAAGAAAGAAAGAAAGAAAGAAAGACTATCAGGCATCCTCAGGCACTTGTGTAAGAACATAGCACACCCCTGAGGGCGGAGCCTACATGAACAAATCACCATCTGGAAAATCTCCTACAACTATTGTATTGGGGATGCATTTTCAACATGACTTCAGAGAGACAAATATAATAACTTAGAAATTAATGTATTATCTATTTTCATATTGGTGGCATCTCTATTTCTGTAACTATGTAAAAAGAGCTTAGATGTTAATCTAAGCCTTTTCTGATCCTGGATGTAGAAAGTCCCAGATATATAGTTAGTACTCAGTAAACCTACTGAAATAGTTCAAAGAACAGATCATTTCTGACCATTTGGTTACCATTTATATGTATATATTAATTTCTAGCATCAAAGGAACATTTGCATAATCCAGAAAAGTTTTCATTTTATTATGACTAAAATAAAAATTTGATAACATAAAATCCATTTTTATTGAACTATATACTCAGATAGATTTAGTTTTTTTCCAATGCTTTACAGCCACCAGCAATACTCAATTCCAGATCATTTTCATATGTAAAAGAAACACTAGAACCATTAAGATGTTACTTAAAAGTCCTTTCTTTCCTTCCACCAAGAATACAAGCAAATTTTAAAACTTATTAGAAAACAGCCAAAATCTTATTTCATTGTCCACAAAATAGTAATAATTATGACCTACATTGTGTTTCAATGGATAAACCACATATTCTTGTACTGAGATATCTGTTTTTAAATTAAAATTATTGAGAAAGAAATAACAATGGAATGGTTTTGAAACAGGTTAGTAGGACAGTTAAAATAATTAATACATTACATACTGTTGTCTTCATAGTAGGTATTCAGAGTAGAAGATGTAGACATAATATCTTGTCTATTAGTGCAAATATTTCTTTTTATTAAACTAAGAGGAAGTAGCTGTATATCTAACCTAACTATTTTTCTTATACACACACACACACACACACACACACACACACACACACACACACATATATATATATATATATATATATATATATATATATATATATATATTCTTTCAGTACAAAATGGTCCTTCATTTATATCCTCCCTTTTTCTCTGTAGATATAGTTTTATTTCAATATTTGCTGGAGAAATATATCCCCTTTTTTATTTAGTTGTCTCAGAGATGTGTATTCCCTTGTCATTCAAATATTGAAGGTGTGTGAACTCAGCAAAATAGTGCAATATAGTCCAGTAGACAGGAGATGATAACAGGAGCGGGTTTTCTGTAGGATTGGCAGCATCAGAAGTTTCAGACTTGAGCCTTTTCAGCTCACCATATTAATACAACTTTACTTTTTAGACCTCATGTTTATACTTTTCTGCTGGATGGTTATGACCAAGATAAAGCAAAAACAAAAAAACAAGAGATGTAACGTTTTCATATGACAAAGTCAGTCAGATCGCCTTCGGATTTATCCTGAAACCAAGTACAGCAGCTTGTAGCTCTTTTGTCAGTGTCGGCCATGTGGATGAGTCATAGCCATTGCAATTTATACTCTGTGAGAGCCTGACAGAATGGTTTCTCTTTATGTGACTGTCACATAGTGAATAGGAAAATGGTTAAGGAAAAGCAGTTGAAGTGTTTCAAGCAGATCATTTGATCTGTTTGAAAAGACATTTGAAAAAAAAAATGTCATTTCTACCCGTTATTTGTTTTGATTATTGAAAAGTTCTGATAATTTGCAAAATGATCAGCAACTGATTCTAAATCATTGCAGATTTGTACAACTGTACAATTATTTTGTAAAAAAACAAAGTTTGAGATTTATACTAGAATAAGTTATTTAAATTTTGAAAAGAATACTCGAGTGGAGTTTCAATGTTAAAATAATCTAATTCCAAACGGTACTTGCCTTATTATTCAAAATGCACAAATCAGAGTCAGTTGCCTTTTCTTAAAGCTGCAGATCACAACTGATTTATCTTTGAATACGATGTGTATGTTGGGAGAGCAGTATTAACTGAATCTGAACTTTGTGCACTGGAAGCAATAAATTATTGCTATATTCATCATTTAGTGGATTCTGACCTTGCATAAACAGCTTTCAGTACCAACACAGTCTTGCTACTGCACACATCTTTATTTATGGGTTGATGGATTAGTCAGCACTGTGTTCATGATGACAGGACCAGGTAGCATGTTTACTAGGTAAATCACGTACGTTACATTAATTTTAAAACAGCCAGGAATTACCTTTCATAAATGGAACAATATATACTTCTAAAGAAGAAATCGCTTAAGTCTATACTCTAATTCTTCATGGTTATCTCTAAAAGTATTCTAAACACCTTTGGAGATGGTGTGTTATAAGGTCTAACTGAAAAGATGGTAAACTAAGTGAAAAAGGGTGAGTGTTTCCTTTTACATTGCTCCAGAATAAGAATTACTATTGAACATGCTATAATAGTTCCTCGGGGTAATGTTCATTATTTCTCCCACATCTCTTATCTGTACGAAGCAAAGTGCTTCTCTGTCTCTTGGTAATGTTTATGTCTCAGCACCGTGAACAATGTCTCTTCTATATCAAGTATTCAAAAAGAAGGGATCTTTTTTCTCTTAAATTTGCTTTCAAGAACAAGTTCCACCAAATCTAAATTATTGGAACTCCAGAAATTTTCCAGGAGAGCCTGGATTCCAGATTTCTAAAAGAATAATGTTGCTTTCTTTAAAAAGCTGTTTCCATTAGAAAACACATGCTAGTGCACCATAGTTTAACCTATCTTTTGAGATTATTTACTTGACTAGAACAAAACCCAAGAAGTTTTATGGTGAAAAATAATGCATACTGAATGGGACACATTAAATTTCTAATTGTACCAGGGAAGTTTAGAAAAGCAAAGGCTATTAAATGACTATGCTCATTTCTAACTTTACTATTTTAGGCACAGGCTTACTTTCAGGCACTGTTGTTTGAATATAAAAGTAAATAAAACAAGATGAAATCCTTGTGTTTCATTGAAAAGAAAAATAAATTTTATATGCATTTAATGTATAGCAGTATCAAGGAAAATGTTAAATAAATGTATTCTAGTTTGAATTA